>JADFUC010000237.1:0-74832 GCA_019722365.1 Lithospermum erythrorhizon | reverse complement strand
TGCTACGTATTGCTAAGTCATTTTGTACATAACCAGAAGGAAGCTGGTATTTATTTTCATCGACTAGTGTTGCAATTTATTGTACTACGTATAGAGTCTTCATTATGAAGTACAAATAGTGGAAATAAATATGTGACTTGAATGCATTCATGGCTCCTGCAGGAGATAATAACCAAGTATTAGAACTCTCTGGTTATATCAAGGAGTATTCACTCTTTGATGGCATTTAAAGCCAAAATGCAGTGACATAAAATGACAACATGCATAAATAATATTTAATAAATGACTTGAGGTCATTTAAGTGAAATAAGATGCAAGTCAAGGCTGAGCGAGTATAAAGCTATTTTATCTTCTGGAATGGTGATTCATCAGGAGTAGTGGCCTATACTATATTACTTTCTGATGGTGAAATCATCAGTAAGTAATAAATGTATTTTGAATGAAAGTACCAGTCGCGAATGAGCGTTTAATCATATATTTGGTTTATGTTCACATTAAACATATCTTGTATTGGTTGATCAGCCATGCTTATTTCAAACTTTCTTATTGCTATTCCATGTTGAACATGTGGGTCTAAGCAAGTTATCCAAAGAATGTCTCTACAATGAATTGGCGATGGATACTTATTAATGTTATTGAACCTGCCGAGAATGTAAAAGAAAGCTCTATAATTACTTGAATCGAAAGTTGTAAACTTCTAAGATTGAGTATATCGGAGTCAAATTCCTTTCACATACTCTGATGAAAATCAATAAGAATCAAGATGGGATGGAAGAACCTCTCGAGTTCCTTAGTTGCTAGTGGGAGCGAATCGCATAAATAAAGTTTACACTAAATGTCAAGAAATCTTCCTACAAATCTTTGAAAGTATAATAGCGATTAGATTCTTGTACATTTGTGAGCCTAAAGTATATTAAGTATGAATACATGTTAAGACTCAGTCATATTATATATGTGGAGTCAGCTCCTGTGACATTTGCTTGTTAAGCTTTAAGCATGCCGAAGCCTCGAGGTGATTTGTGAAATCTAAGTAATAGATTTAAATTCTATAAATAGATGATTCTCTTATTGGAGATGCAACTCCCTTCACAGGGTCCAATCCCACTAGTAAAGTAATTCCCTGCTATTAATGAGTGGTTGAAGTCTATTTACAGTACTCATGATTCCATGTCAAGGTCAGCGTATGGTCGCTGCACTGCCAACTAGCCATCAGAATGCATTCCCGTGATCGGAATCAAGTTTTACTATGGTATTCACACGGATCTCAGTGGAATACGCTTCGGCAGTAACCTTAAGATAAATAGAGGTAAATATAGTTACATGGAATGGACTTTGTTGATCTCACTTGTAGCTGAATGTGATAGTAGCATTATGGATAATTGTACTTCATATGAAAAGCTATTAGCTGTAAGCACTCTTGCTAATAGATCGAAGTCTAGTAGCCACGAAAGTAAAACTAAAAGGAAACTTGAACTCGTGATTACAACTTGACCAAATTAACTGCTTTGTTGGTAATGTTGTTAAAAAAAACAATATGCATTTAATAAGACATGTGTTTTTAAATATTACTGAAAGGCGCCTCAGAACCTATCCGACGGAACCCCGGTGAAATGGTTGAAACCTATCTTTGATCATAGCCCAATATTCATGTCGATAATCTTAGTCATCAATGATTCCTTGGCTTCGGAGAGACCGGGCCACGAATGTAAAGATCGGGCTTGTAGTATTTTGTGCGAGCTTATCAGAATCACTATCCTCTTGCTTTACATATCATGAAATGATTCAAGAAGTCATGCAAAGCTTAAAGGATCCATGTATGATTTAAGCACATCTCGGAGTTGAGATCCTTCCCCCGTAATTCAAAATCCAAGTTTGGTTTCATTTAGCGAATAGCGTGAACGAACATGGAAAAATTTCAAGGAGCTAGTTCTCATTCACTTTCTCTCGAATAAGTTAAGTAATCAATTAAAACAAAAGTTCATTTCGCTTTTAACTGATTGTTAATCAAACTACTTTGAAAGTGATTCATTCATATAGCTATCTAATATTTATTCCACATGCCGCTGAAACATATAAATATACATGTATCAACAGATCCCTCACGAAAGGGAAAAGTTAAACTTTGTGTTAGCTCCAGGCTTTGCAGGGAACAGCTTAGTAATTCGTTGATTAGCACCTCTTCAAGCCTGTAAAACAGCGTGGATGTGCCCCTGGCCGATGTCATAGTTAGCTTAAGGCATTAGTGCGATCATGGTGTTCTTGATTAGTGATCAAGATCGATCACGCTAGGGCCTCCGGCAGACTAGATCAATACTGTCCTGGATCGGGGAGTCGCAAATGACTGGGAAAAATTCAAGTGAAGATATTTATATCCGTGTCTCCTATGATATTTGTTAATAAATCTTAGGTTCGATAATTTTAGACCTACGATATATAACTATCTATGTTATATGAGCTCAGATTGACTATGACCAAACGCCCCGCCTTAAGCGGGATTATAACGGCATATGTCAAGTCGCCATGTTTGGTATAACGATAGCGTCATATATCGGGAGGGATTTCATCCGTCTTTGATATACAAGAAGATCTCAGCCTCTCATAGTTGGGTACCGATTGGTTTTAAGTGGACGCCATAAATGCTTATTCAAAGGCTTCATACTGGTGCAAAGAAAGTTGTGGGTTTTTCTATGACACTTCCTATGGTTAAATTTACTTACTGTAGATCGCGTGATAAAGAAATCAGATGGTAATCGCCCGCGGCAAATGGGAGCTGAAAACTGTACCCAGAATTCGATTCCCTTTTATTATGCCCGCGGCGACAATTGTGTATCAATTCATTTACCGGGTTGGTTTAAATGTGATTACCGGAACTTAGTGTTCACCCTTTAGTAATTGTATATTACTAGTTCGGGTTCTCATGATAATTTCTATAAGCATGAAAGTATCAAGTAGATCTTACTTATTAATCGTTATAATAATAGTAATTGGTCAATTATTATTATTATTATACAACTTACTATTATCTCGAGCTCTGAAGGTCAAGCATACAAATGACGTTGGATTATATTTCATGTATTTAAATTAAACTTACATTTGTTAAATCGAGAGTCGATCAGAATCAATCTAATATTCTTTAATTGGGATTTTAAGTATTGATAATGTAAAATAGAAATTGATTTTAAATTCAATTCAATTAATTAGTCAATTGAATTCAATTCCGATAGTTAGTTGAGCTCGTTAGTAATTTGTTAGTTACTATTAACAACGTGTTAGTATTTGATTTTACTTAACGGTTTAGTTAAATTTAACGTAATGCTCATTAACTACCTTGCCATTTTCAGGTTTGATGTTATAATCAAACTTATTACGCTTTCAACATAAGTTTTTCATTTCATGAAATAAAATGAAAACAAAAGCCTCCACTCTTATATGGCCGAAAATATCGCGGAAGAATTAGTAAATTCTTCTCTTGATTTTCATCCATATCAACCCATGTTCTAGCAGACACAAATGTAGGATTCAAACCTCTCTCCTCAAAGCGTAAGTAAACTAACTAGAGGTACTACATCTGAAGTGCTCAAATTTGGAATTCAAAGGAGGCTTCGTGGAAAGAATATGTCGATAGGTCACTGCATCACCGTAGGGCAAGTCTTCGCTATTCATAATTGTTAATTCATGTGTTTTAGATTAAATCTCTATATCATTTCGAGGATCCGGATGTATGAATTTGGTGTTTACTTCACAAATAAAAATTCATACTAGATTCTAACATATAGTAGTATAGTTTTAAATGCGGATGAAATTGTATAAGTTCAAGAGTAGTTCACCACCCTAGTAGCTATCATAGTTGTTGACAAAATAAAAGTAAATTGTTATTATTATTTCTTTAGGTGCGGATATCGTACTTTAGTTGCTCCGAAAGTGGTAAAAAGTTAGACACTTGGATTGGCTTGAGGAGTAATATATCACGGGCATAAATTTCGCTAATATATAATGCTGAATTGTGTCAGAATCTCTTTACTAAAACGAAGTATATGTAAATGCCATACGGAGACTTGTGATGTTGTTAGCTATTATATTATTAAGCTATGATGTGATGAAATCGATATGGATGAGTTGTGATAACTCGATGATATATAGTTATGATATGTTGATATGATTTGTTAAGTTGACTCTATTCCGCTTTTAGTTGGTTCTCTCCCCGCAGGCGATTTATTCCTTGCCTACTTAAGCGAAAGGGGTAAATGGACGAGTTGTATTTTGTTGTTCTTCGCTTGCTTGGTGTAGGCAATGAATGACGTTGTTTTTCCTCTCTATTAGGTGGGGCGTAGACTCTAATCGCAATGGAGTAGAAAGCTATTGCTTCATTGTGGTTATTGATAGTACTTGATTATGTGGATTCATTGTTATGCTGTACTCATTTGATATTATCGGATTGTTTGGTATTAGCTTGAGAAGTTGGTCAGATCAAACTATTGAAACTATATTTCTTTGACATGAACTTTAGCATGTATAAACTTTACAGTAAAATATACGCATTTTGCATATGTATATATATGTGCCATTAGTTATTTTTCAAGTATATGGATATTCATCGAGCTTCTAGTTCACTCCTTTATTCGGGACCGCCTTAGAATTTTGTAGTTGAAGGAGACGTTCTTGTGGCACCATCTTTTGGTTTAGGAGCTTCGAAAGTATCATCGTGAGGTACAAATTGGTGGCTAGATATCTTTCATCCTCATATTTTGTAGTATTTTGACGGAGGTGTTGTATTTTGACTGTAAATTCAACATGCCATATGTTTCAGGTTGATATAAATGTATGCCTAGAGACTTTGAGATTATTGTTTGTGCGCGATTTTGGTTGTATATTTTCTTGTCATTTTTCCTACTAGGTACACGGTGACTCTGATATAGAGATTACTAACGATCTTCAAAAGTTTATTTGGAAGGTCGCCTTCAAGTGGGGTCCTTTGCCCACTGTGAGTCGTTACGGAGCTTACTATACATGCGCTTGTTGCATTTTGCTATTGTGGAATGGATTAAGACTAATTGCCAAGCATATGATGCTACTAAGCATATGAACATCAAAAAACAAGCTTCCATCAATACGTGGGATGATACTTTCTCATTTGTTGGTCAATTGCTGGCGTGTTCCCATTTTAGAAAATCAAATAAATGATACAAATGTATAAGGGATACTATGATAGAAGACAATCGATGCTTCTGCCAAGGCTGTGGCATGGGAGGGTCATTTTGCTTTCTGAAGTTTAGAAATTTGAGTTCGCGGAGGGATGATGTGTGGTTGTTCAACAAACGTGCGCCCCCCGCGCCGCCACCGACGGTTACTTTAACCATCGGGAGCCACTTACCTATCAATAGCCCCCTTTGCCTCGACCGCTGTGGTCATCCTACGGATCATCCTCGATTGAGCTTCCTTAGAGTCAATGAATGCTAACATGTTAGCCAGTGCTCAAAGTAGACGAGGGACAACGGCGTGTGGAATAAACTTGGATGGATCGTCTGACGTACGCAGGGAGTGATACGAGGCTGATAAATGCAGTGGATGCCACCATTTCAATTACCACCGCCATTTGATCGTCAAGGAGATGATAATGAAGAGGATGATATTGAGGAGATAAAGTCACCAAGAAAATACATGAGTGAATGTGTTTTGTTTCATGTTATGTACTTCCTTCAAGTTTCAAAACAATTATGGTTCCTTTTATTTTATGTCATGTACTTTCGTATTCTAACAATTTAGTTTTTAGCAAGTTATGTAATTTTAGTATTTGAACAATGATTATGTTAGCGTGGTTGCTCTGGATACCTTAGATTATGCTGTCGCCTTAAGCCGGTAATTTTAGTTTACGTTTATTTGTTAATTGTTTATGATGTTTAATTACTATTGGCTACGCAACATTTATGTGTTAAACGGTGGCATGTTTGTCCCAACGCTGCCAATGCTTATGTCGCATCACTACGTAATACAACATGTCTCTTGATAAAAATACCTTATATGTTAAACGGGGTATTATGTTTGATCGTGAAATTCGCTACTGTTTAGTTCAACTACTTGGCTGCACGAAACATGTGTGCCTTTAGATTTAATTTTTGCCAAGCAAACAAGACGCTAATATGGCCCCGAACCGACTCCTCCGCCCAATACCCACCGAATATCGCGGGCTCGAACTGTGGCCTTTATCAATCCTCGGCCCTTCGCCTGGCCCCATTTTAATGGCCTACTGCTCGTCGACGCCGACTCAATCGAACTCCATGCAGCCTCGCACGTGCCCAGTATCAAGGCCCAACTGTTAGATAAACACTACTAACTTCCACAATATTTATTGCAAACAGGCTTCTACCTATATGAAACATACGTCTGTTGACCCAGGAAACACAAAATAGCTTAAAACTTGTTCAAACTACCACCCATTTTGTTTGAAGCAAATATATTAGAGTTTCAATAGGAACGAAAACCTAAAAAAATGGGTGTTCATTTGATTGAAACAATTGTAAGAGGTCTAAGCAATATGTCTACTCACAAAAGATTATCTCTTCTTTCCTAAAGTGAGTGGAGTTTATACAAAGAGGGTATACAGTAGGCACCAATACAGTGAACTATGAGCCATTAAAAGCGGTTCAATCAACTAGGTTAATATTATTTGATACAACCAACAGTATCGGAGCAACTTCTCGGATCTTCGATAAAATACATTGACCTAACACCCATTAAACCCCGTTCATATATAGTTGTATGCCTATTCGATACTCAGTCAAACAACATGACTCGATACCTATTCAACTGACTAGACTTGGAATAATCAAGCCTCGAAACCCGGCCACACAATGGTGCACTATCTTAATTAACTCGCTTGTTTACCCGATCTAGGGGTTACCGGAGCAATTCGCCTCAAATATGAGCGCCAAGGGTCAATCCTATTTCCAAAGTTTAAACTCACCATGTTTATACCTACCAAACATTAAGCGAGGTGTCATTTTAAGTCATTTAGATCGTATTTGCCATTAATCACTAGCAATGAATAGGTCAAGCTGATCTGAATATGTCCATGATCAACAACTATGGATTCTCGGATGTTCTCGCCTCTAGCCCATTAGCACAATTCAATTTAAAAATATGTGTATCTAGACGTGTTAAACGAACTGGCTTTGTTTGGTATTAATTAACCTTGAAGTATCCCTCTACAAGCTATTCCATTTGAGCTATGATCCACATGTCAGTTGAAACAGTATACACACACCAAAAAATAAGAAATTAAGTTGTGATTTAAACGACTATTTCCCCATTCAGTTGTAGTTACAAGTAAATTATGACTGTGGGTAAATAGTCATTTCAGATAAAAACACTATTCAAGCTGATATTGGATTGTGTTATAATTATGCTAAGTTTTATTTAGAGTATTGATAAATTGTCAAATCTTATATTTTCAATAAATGAGCAATATATTATTCATATATATTATATTTATAAAAGATCAATATGCATCAATATACCTATCTCTTTAGCACAAAATGTTGTTTCGCATAGATAAGGCTAATATATATTTCTATAAAATAAAAATAAAATAAATATTAATTTCATTAGTATTATTACTTCATTTGAAGCAATACAACTGTAGTTGAACTTATTAAATGTGTTTCACTTAATTCGTCGTTAACAATTGCTTAATTGTAGAAGTAAACTTATACATAATACAAATTAGTGGTTAACTGCATCGACATCGCTGCTTCAAAAAAGCGGCTAGGATTACCCATGTTTTAGACCAAATCCATATTCGATCACTGATGTTTATAAAGTTGCTCTAATCAACTACTTCCTCTCGCCCAATTTGATCACACTCAGGAAATTTGTTAGTTTTTCTAAAATGACAAGTGGTAATTTTAATATTCATACACTTTAATTATGCCTAGAATTAGATTTAGAGACAATTTCAAAATATGAAAAATAATAGTAAATTTTAAATAAAAATAAAATTCCACATCACTTCTTTCTCTTCCTACTGCTCGATCCTTTTAATCGCCACAACTACACTGTACCACCTCAAATTCTCGATCCCATCATCCTTACTACTTCCACTTCTCCACCAATTCCCAACCTCTAATCCCTTGCCTACACACACAAATTTTTTCCAATTTTACCTAAATTCTCATCTTTTATTCCCTTTCAACTCACAACCAATTTCCCTTTCAAATTCCATCTTATATTCTATCTCCTTTCCTCAAAACCATTTTTTCCTATTTTCCCCTAAAAACTCTATCTTTATTCAAATTCTTCTTACAAACTAATTTCCTTTAAAGTTCTTATCATCTTTATCCCTTCCTATTTTTCCCAATTTCAAAATTTTCATCTTTTGTCCTTAATTTTCTCTTACATCCCATTTTCCCAATTCTTTGGCGGGGCACGTGTACGGCAATTTAGGGGAAGCATGAGGATTTTGAAGTCTTTGAGGGAGATTTTCCCAAGTTGGCTAATGGCATTAGCCAACTCCGAGGCACATCTGGGACCTTGAGGAGGTTGCCGCCTCTATACATAGATATCGCTACCATTTTTCTTTTGTAAAGTTTTAAAGCTTATGAGGAGGAATGGTGGTGGTTCTATAGGTAATGGTGGTGTTTTGTACCATTTAGGTGGGGACGTGATGTTTTACCGGTTTTGTATGAATAAAGCGAGTGAGGCCGTGTGAGAAAGAGGGTTCGAGGATTTAATAATAAAATTTTATATTTATTTGAAGGCGAATTGTTGCGTGGAGCATTACGTACGTTATAAAAAAAGAGTCAAGCATTTGGTGAGCTTATAAAATTTAGTACATGTGCTTATGGTGTTTATAAAGAATACAATTGTATTTTCATCTTAATTTAAGTAGAAACATGTAATCATTCCCCACAAATATTGCATGCAAATGCCAGGTTACTTAACAAAAAGAAACGTGAAAATACCTTTAAATGTCCTTGTTTTATATGAACCGGTCCGATTAAATACGATAATTATAAACGACGAATCCAATAGAATTCACGTAAGCATTACGCTTATATTCCACTTTTCTCCCTCATAAAAACCCCATTATCTTTCCTGAAATCTCCTCTTCGACTGAACTTGGACCATCGCCATCAACCTTCTCCTTCATCCGCCAAACTGGACTTCCATGATTTTTCCACCACCATGTAACCCCAAACATCTTTAACAAACAATTGAAGAACCTGCCAGAGAGAGATACATACATACAATCATATAAAAAGAGTTAATTTGCTAGCTTCGAGAATCAAAACACTACCAACACTAAATCCGTAAAAATCAAATTATCATCACATAAACATCCAAAAATCTTGCACTGCATCATCATCCTCAAATGACCCGTCTACCTATATAAACCTTCATACCTCAAAATCATAATTTTTTATAAATAATAAATCTTTATCAACATCCAACTAAACAAATTTGGAATTTTTATACCAAAGATTGAATATTTGTCAAACCCAATTTAGCAAAATTAAAATTTAATTATAAAAATAAACAAAATTAAATCTTTATCACACCCTGGTAAAACAAATTGGTTTTTCACAAAAGATTGAATCCTTATCAAAACCGAACAAAGCAAAATTGAATTTTTATACGAAAGATTGAATCTTTATCAAAATTCAACTAAACAAGATTGAAATTTAATGATAAAAATAGAATCTTTATTGACCCAATTAAGCAAATTTAATGAAAGATTGAATCATAATAATAAGACCAGTAAAAAAATGAATGGGTGGTCAGGAATGGCGAAATGATGATAAATTTGTGTATGTGGTGATGTTGGCTTTAAAATCGCTGCCACAAAGTCAGTGGGAGGTGAGGGTTTTAATGGACGGGAAGCGTTTATGTGCTGGGTGTTAAGGTCGCCGTGCTGGTAAATTTGGGGGTAAGTGTGGGGCTATTTTTACCTTGAAGGATACAATTGTTTATTATTTGAAAATTCGACCTCCAAAGTCTTAAATATATGTATGGACCAATTTACTCTCGCAAAATTCTTTGATTAAAATTCGGATGCATGACTCAACTAACGCGTGAAATTAGATGGAAGTAGTGAAGTGGGACAACTTTGGCTACTAGTGATCGAATACTATTTAAACACGAAGTCGATCTAACCGATTTTGAAATACGAGCGATGTCCAAACCATGAACCCTTATTTAAAAATACTCATTTCATATTAAGTGAAATTGTCCCCAAAATCTAATTTAGTAATAGTTTAAGTGTATGGACAAATTTCACTTTGTCATTTTTGAAAAAAAACTAAAAGATTTCTGCCAAACCGAAAGTCAAATCGACTTGACTTAGTTGATCGGGTGACTCTTATAAACACTGTGAACGAATACGGTCAGTCTGGAATGTGAGTGATCTAAGTGACTTTTTTTTTGAAATGTGAGTGATGTCTAATGCCATTAACCCTTCAAATTAATAAAGAATAAATTCATTTTTTATACTTTATTGGAAGTAATATCATTGTTGTTTTAGTATTATTCTATTATAGTTATTAAATGTATTAAACTGAACTTAAAATCAATCACTGCTTTATTATATTTTGGAAGTAATATCACTCTATTGTTTTTTAGTGTCATTCTATTGTAGTTATTAAATGTATTAAACTGAATTTAAAATCAATCATTGCTTTATTATATAAGTAAAATTTTATATAAATATTTGATTAAACATAATTACATATTAAACTTGGGCATACTTAGAGTTAATTTATCCACAATTATTAGTAACATTAAACACATTTTATATGGAATTTATAATTGACAATATAAATGGAACTTGTCGTATGGTTAGAGTATTACGCTTGTGTATGGAATCGTTAAAGTGTAATGTCTTGTAATATAATAATGGTATAATATAGAGGAAACAAGTGATATTATGAATCTTTTTACTATTTTCGACTTCTTGTTTGTAGTTAATCTTCAATGGCTTGCTGCTTTTAAACTAACTTTTGTTAAATTTTAATTAACAATTGATGTTGTCTTTTTGTTCAGGTCAATGTAATTTTCTAAGTTAATGTAGTCCTTTTGCTCCTTCTTGATGGCTTACATAGGTTCACTTATTGCTCAATTTGTATCAAGGAGCCTACTCTGGTTTTATTCAATTATTGCACATGTAATCGCCATTTAGCAACACATTAGATGCAAATAAAAGACGATACATAGTAGATTCATGGAATGATTAGACAAAAGGAGTGCTGCACATTATAATATTACAATTTACAGAAGACTGAACATTGGGGTCTTGTTTACATTTAATCTTTACTTTATACACATACTAATCCATACTAATTGTATGCTGAGGATGTTTAATTGAGCTTTTCAGGAACTTGTATAACGAAAAACTTTCCCAGATTGTCTTTTTTAAGAAGTTGCTAATAAGTTGCATCAAAAAGCTAAACCAAACACCCCCTTCATGTACCATTTGTTGCTATCTTTTCATAGAATGAGTCTTAACACAAGGATGTTCTTCAGAGAAGAGTCCCATGGAGAAGTAGGCTTCAGTGCATGTAGCACTTGTTTGTGGAGAACGTTGTAGAATTCGGACTAGGACAAGGAGGAGAGTCCCATGGAGAAGTAGGCTTCAGTGAAACAGGAGCATCTTCAGATGACAAACTGAAAGGAAATCCAATTGATCTTATAATTTCCCATTGATCGTTAACATGAGGATGAACTGCATTACTTTGATTATTCTCAAAGGCGGGGTCGTTTCTGTCAATGATTATCCTCCCTTGCATGTCTTGTGATGAACTGATTGAGAAGTTGTTCATTTGTTGTTCAGCTACTGAGCATGTAGTTGAGTCGAATAGTATTGAATCGATGTCAAAGGTGCATTTGCTAGTTTCATGTATTTCAGGAGATGAAAACACAAGATTGCTAGGAATATTAAGAGTAGGAAAGCCCATAGTAGAAACAGATTCATTAGTGCAAGATATGTTCTCTGAGTGAAATTGGTCATAAGCAGCACTTTGAGTGAACATATCCGGTGATCCTGTTTCTTGAACTGGAGCCATCCAATTTTGAGAGAAAGCTCTATGAGTGGTTGAACTTGGTTTCTTAAATATCCTACAAATTGCCCATGAATCCTGCAATTTCATAGGATAAATAAGAACTAGTGCATAATCTTCTCCAAATATCTTAGCTCTGTATTATTCCCTCCTTACAATTTTAAGGTTATGGGCATACAGGAAGATTCAATGCACCAGACTGCATTTTATGTTATGAAAACCATATATTACTTACCGCAGGGGCTGAAATCTTCTCCAGAGGCTTTGCAGGGTGACATGAACTAGACATAGAGGGAAGTCGAAACTCATGCATCATCCAGTCTGTTTTAAAGCCTTTAGCAGCTCTGCCTCTGTAGAACACCAAAGACTTCTTCAAGCCTATGCATTTGGCTCCATCGGATGAGTATATTGGCCTATCAGTACCAGTAGCTTTCCAAAATCCAGCACCAGTGACTCGGTTTGGCCTAGCACTGTTCTTGTATTTCCTATCCCTTGGGCAGTAGAAGTACCATTCTTTCTCCCCAGTAGCTGCAAGTTCTGCTCAAAATATAGTAAACCAATTAGTTTTCATAAATAATTAAGCAAACTATTCGAGATTTGAATCCTTTTTGTACGTCAAAATGCATGATAAAACAGTATACACAACTCTGTTTCATCAAAATTTTGACATATAGGTACTTATTTTTCGGTATTGATCAAGAGTTAGGTGAATGAATATTACTGCAAAAGTGGATCGACTATTCATTTTTTTTTAAAGCATCAGTAGTTAAATCTTTATGAAGTGTTTTCTTTGTCTAGTAATGAAGGGAATAAAGAACAAGGATGATGTTGAATATGTCTTACTTGGAAGATCCCATGGATCATACTTGTAAATATCAATTTGCTTGATAAGTTCAATAGGAAGAGATCTCTGTTGAATTTTTCTCCTCAGATAAAACCCAACAAGCTCTTCATCTGTAGGATGAAATCTAAACCCAGGCAACATAACATCATCAATCTTGTTTTCTCCTCCTGCTCTTCTTTCATCCATTCCCTCTTTTCCTTAGTTTAAACAATAAACAAGTATACACTATAGAAATATAAATTGGGGAAAAATATACACAATGAAGGGTCTTTCAAAGGGTTAGTCTTGAATTTTATGTGTTCTTTTTAACATCCAAATATGTGATGTCTAAGACTAAGAGCCTACAAGTTTAGTTGATTGCTTCTGAAGATGTGTTCTTACATCCCCTTCACTTACCATTCCTTTTATTTTTTATCCCTCAAAACTAAAAGACAAGGCAATATTCTTAATGGGGGTTATTTTATAACCACATGTCATGATCCTATTTTGAATTTTTAGTGTAATTTTTATATTACTAATGAAGTTAACCCAGAATAATATTCAGCAAAATAGACAATTTCTTGAATTTAATATAGTCATTGCACCATTAGATCCAAAAATACATGTTACTATATTGTCTTATCGTTTTCTCTTACATTCTTTTGCTATCACACGTATGAAAGCGTGACATATCAAGACTCCAAGAAAGGATTTTATTGATCCATGCAGATTCCTTAAACAACTCCTTGAAATAAGTCAGTTATCATTTTTTACCTGTATGAACAAGTAGACAGCCATAAAGTCCTGTCCCTCGAGGTTTCTAATACTACCTCCATGCAATTTGATTTGAAGATTTTCTTCATTCTCTTATTTGGTTTCATTTATCATAATCATATCTTATTTATTACTCCGTCCAATTAATTTTAATTAACGCTTTTAATTTCACATAATATTATTTTTTTGTCATTTTTATAATATTACTAAAAATTAATTGATAGATGAGAAAATTTGAATAAAGTGTCAATATATAACAAATAAAGGTTACTCTACTTTGAAGTAGTGTGACTATCAACCTTGAAGTAAATAAAAATTAATCTATTGTTGGAACAATGAGGAATATATTTGTCTAGTTTTAGGAAATTTGAAATTTCTATTGGAGTGATTACAAAAAATAAATATTCAAATTAATTTTCAATAACTATGAAGGATACAAATATGAGTTCGATTTTCCTATCATACTTTTCTTTTATGGCGCATTACGAGGTTTGCCCAGTATACTTTCACACAGTTGGCGTAATTTGTAGGTTATTACGTTTCAGTGAAGTCTATCTAGTAACACTTGGGCATTATAGCAGCTGCTGTTCCTGTTACAAAAAGACCACCAATTATTATTGTTGTGAAGACAAACATCTCCCTCCTATTTTGAAGCTCACCTAACATTAGTAATGTTTGATCAATTGCCAATGATTTTAAAAACTCAAAGTCATGATGAGAAAACTCGAAAGTCTAAAAATCATTAGCCAGAAACCTTCAATTGGAAGGCTTGTTTTATTTGTTGGATAGAATAAGAGAAATGAATATAAATAAAAGATACTCCCTAATTAGTTAATCAACAATTTTTTTTACCAAGGCATGATAACAAATTGGCATATTAAATCCTAGTTGGAATGGTCCAAATGAATTAAATTAATAAATATTTGAAGGGCTAAGGCTTAGTATGTTTGAATTGGCATATTATTTATTTTTTGTTAAGGAAACAGAATAAACATAATATTTTTATTAGTATGTTTGAATTATAATGGATTAGATAAGGCGTCCTACGCCAGCCAGCTTATTTCCTGCGAGTATCTCATAAATAAATAATGGGTTAGTTGACTCAAAAAAAAAATATTTGTCACTTGTGAGAATCGATCATTCATAAATAAAACTATATTTTTAGATTTATGTGGTGTCCTGGAATCACCCCACAGGACACCACATACCTCCGCCACTAACATAATGTTATTTGAGCTTAGTTAAGAAGAAATGTAGTAGAAAGAACTAACGAGTAACATCATTAGCACTTCAAGGTTGATAATGTAGATAGTCACACTTCAAATAAGAGGTAGAGTGAAATGTGTAAAAAAAGTTTTCCTCATTTTAGTTATCAATTCTTCAAACAATCATTTAAATTAAGAATTGTAAGAACAAATCTGTTGAAATATGAACTTTTAGAATTTAAATATCTAATTATTAAGTCAATATGAAATTAGTCATATAGTACACTCAAAAGTTTTTTTAATCTTTTCTCGGATTTGCATGTCACACCAGCTTAAATTCTGTTAGCCATTGCCCATTCGTGCAACTGAAGTCAGAGTACTGGTCAAGTTTTGTGAGCATAGTTATCTATTGCAATTGAACTACGGAGTATTTCTTTTTCAATGTTCTTTTAATTATTTCACTGTTTTGCCTCGAAATTATTTTGCCTCGTCATATTTGTATTCTCATGTGTTGAAAGGTTGATCTGTTGATACAACTTCATGATTTTATCTCCTAATTTTCCTACCACTTAATAAATTTTAAATTGAAATAAATTCGAAAGATACTAATCTATAAAGAATCATATGATAATGAAAGACATTCAGAGATATTATGAGACATTACCATAAGGAATTATTAGTAGTTATTTTCATATTAGCTTATTAGTAATAAATAGATTATCATATTTAGTATTATTACCACAAGTATTTCATATTATATCTATGAATATGGAATTAGCTAGTCCATATATATATTTAATCGGTTCAATTCAATATTTATATTACTATGCCATTTTTGGGCCTCTTTTGGATGGGCTACTAGTTTTAGTTATACTGATGAGCTTCTTTTTTAAGATTTGGTCTTGAGTCTTGACATTACTACACTTCAAGATGGACTTATGATGAATTGCAAGATTCTGATGTGTGATTTTATGAATCTTCACCATATCACTTCTAGATATTTTTCTCATTAAGATGGTAATAATTGAACTATCATTACTAATACAAGCCTAGGAGTTTGTCTAGAAATGTAATTTATGTATTATCACTAAAGAAATCCGGTCGATCTTGATGTAATCTTTATGAAAGGCAAAGTATTAAATGATTATTGGTGTCACATTGAATAAGATAAAACACACGAACAAATTTATTATTTAGACTCATTATTGTGTACAATCCACTTGTAATGTGAAAACTAAAAGTTAGTAACATATTTAGAAGTTGATAATTGCTAAAGCTTTTTGGTCCTTTATACTTTATGTATTTGATTTTTTTTTCTTTTTCAATTCCCTAATATAAAAATATATTTGTTCCTGACTCGTTGTTAGGTAGCTAATGTAAAAAATTTAATTTTTGAAAGTGATATGTTTCGTCCCATCTTCCGCATTGAACCCCAAACAAGGGTCAATTATTACTGTTTAACTATATATTCAATCAGAGTTTTTGTATAGTATAATGCTAATGTTTCTAAATAAGCTTAAATTATTAGTGATTTATAATGCTTGAAAAGCACACTAAAAGGGGTCATAAGTTGATTGGCCTCACGTCCCAGTGATGGTATCTTGGAAACATTGATGGGTTAACTATAAAATACATCTTTTGATATATTTTGTTGAGATAATATCCTCTCAAACTAGTAGCTTGTATAATATACACCTAGTTGTGAAAGTATAATATGAACCCAGAGAGAGCACTAAGTAAACAGGAATGAGGCCGTCAATTGCCTCATAATCCAAATTAAGCAAGCAATCACTTTCATCTAATTAGTGGCGGAGCTTGAGCCGAAATTAAGGAGGATCTAAAACATTAAATTTATTTAAAGAGCTTTTTAATTATTACTAGTAAAGGAGACGTGTGATGCATGAGATGCAATCAATTTCTAAAATATTTGATATATTTTTATGTTTAATTTAAAATCATTCTAAAACTGTGTAAAAACTTACAGTCCTTTGAAATTTTTTCTATTTAATATTTTTATTTTTTGAATGCATACTTTGAGTACAAATAAAATGTCCATTGAGATATATTATACCAAACTGAGATGTCCATTGAGATATAAAAAATTTACTTTAATAATTTGATGTCCTTTGACTAAATTTATTGACAAATTGATCATCAATATAGTGTCATCGAATTATTTTCTTTTCTGTCGGTTAAATTAATATGATTTAAAAAGAATAATTTAAATATTTGTGGATCCCAATATATAAAATTCATATATGCAAGGTATTAAATAATAATAATAATAATTCTACTCAAAGCATATGGTTATTTAACTAATACCTATTATAATAATAATAACAACATTTCTACATAATAATAAATAATAATAATAATGATAATTCTACAAAACAAAATGATTATTTAACTATGATCTATTATAATAATAATAATAATAACAATAGTTCTACATAAACCATATTATTATTTAACTAACGCCAATTATTAAAGATTGAAAATGATATATGATGAGAAAATCATATTGATGAAAGAAGTAATAAATTAATAATATATAATATGAGACATATTTTGTAAATTGAATCATGAAAGTTATATATGAAAAATTGGGATACCGACAATTATAAAATTAACATATATATATACGAAATGTATGTGATGTATAAGTCCTCCAAATAATACATATATTTATTAATTCCCGCTGATTATTAATTTTTATGTGCAAGTATAAAGTAATATGAATAGTTAATGGTGCCTCCGTTTTTTGTTGTGATTTTTAAGTATATCAGTCAAACTTTGACCATTAATTACTAATTACTTATTATTTTAATAAATATAAATGTTATATCATTATATTCGTCTTTGAAAATAGTTTCATAATATTATTTTCTTATAATTTTTTAACATATAGTTTAAGAATAATTGATAATCAAAGTTCCACCTCGATATTCGAAAAAGTCAAATAAAAAAATGGATTGAGTAGTAGTTAAATCCTATTAGAACTCTAATTTATAGATTTTTAGATAGAAGTGTAATTTAGTAATTAATAATGTAAAATGGAAGAAACACAATCCTTATGCACACTTTTATATATGTTAATGAAATTGGGGGAGAGCCCGGTGCTATATTTTATATTTGAACAATAAACTTTGGGGTATCATTGCTCTTCTTGGGATCTAACATCTTTGAGTGACTTTTGGGGTCCAAGTTGTTTTCGAAAATTAACTATTGTTTCTTTTTTAATACTTTTGGGATCGAAGTGGATGCAATTTTTTTTTTACACATTCAACAATATATAAATTCATTAAAAATATGAAATGTTTATTTTGCCCTTAATTACAACTTCCTTAAATATGAAGTAGATGTCAACCGTTGCTACAATCAAGGTTCTCTCCAATACTAGTTAGAGGCATACATTAACATCATCAAGATATACTATCAATTTTGAAATACAACAAGAATCTAAAGAGATAATTCAACCAAAACAACCAATAATTCAGAGCTCAGAAAAGTACTCAACATACCCGATAAGCTCAAAATCTATATCCACCATTCTGATATTGCATCTATGATTCATGAACACGATTGAACAAGTTTCATGACGATCAACGGTTGTGATTGTGCAATGGAAATTTTCGTAGGGCGGTCGAACACAATTTAGGCTGCGGTCTATTGGCCTTCTTGTTATTCACACACTAAAACTCTTCTTCTCTTTGATGGAAAATAACAAAGGCCTAAAACATGGGACACTAACCCACATTCATATGATCCACTCCAATTAGGAGGGATAGCCCAACAACACCCTTAATGACACAAATCAAAACGGCTATAACAGCTCTTGAAATGAATAACTAGGAGTAAAAAACGAAGGGACCCTTAGGCCACTTAAATCTCCACTATAATCAGCTAATGAGGTACAATCGGTTCTCTCTAACACTAGTTAGGGGCATATATTAACATCATGAAGATATACTATCAATCTTGGAATACAACAAGAATCTAAAGAGATAATTCAACCAAAACAACCAATAATTCAGACCTCAGAAAAGTACTCAACATATCGACCTAGAAAGCTCAAAAATCGATATCCACCATTCAGAATATACATCTATGAGTCATGAACACAGTGAACAAGTTTCTTGACGATTCAGCGGTTGTTTCAAGCTGTGCAATGGGCGTTTTGTGGGTTAGTAGAACAAAATTTAGGCTGGATTTTCCACTCTCTTTATTTGGCTTAACATTTTTCTACAGTAAACCCTTAACTTTCTCTTTGTTGGACAATAAAAGGCCTACACACATGGGTACTAAAACACATTCATTTTGGGCCATCAATTAGGAGAGGATGGCCCAAACACCCACATAATGACCTGAAATCAAAACTGCTATAACAACTCTTGAAATGATTAACTAGGAGTAAAACAATACGGGACCCTTAGGCCACTTAAATATCCACTATAATCAATAATGGCTACAATCAAGGTTCTTTTCAACACTAGTTAGGGGCTTGCCATTAACATCGTGAAGATAGCCTATCAATCTTGGAGATACAACAAGAATCTAAAGAGATAATTCAACCCAAAAGCGACCAACTAATAATTAGGACTCGCTTAAAGTACTTAGCAGACCGACTAGGAAGCTCAAAAGAATTGATCTCAATTCAAAATGTACCTTTATGGGTGTGAACCTGATGAACAAGTTTAGAAGTGGCGATCCAGCGGTTGATGGGTCTTGATGGGCGTTTGTAGAATTTGGTCGGAGCAGGTTGTTGCGGTTCACACCTTCTCTCTGTTGACTGTGCACACTAAAACCATTATTCTCTTTGTTGGACAATAAAAAGGTCTATATGATACAAACTCTATGGATATGAGTATAAATGCAAATCCATAAATCAAGGATGTAAAGTGTTTACTACATTATTCAAAAATACACATAATTAAAATATGTAATGATACTTACAGTCTGTTGAGTAAATTCACAAAATCAACAAGCTTAAAATTCCATGACATGAATTTGACTTCCACCCGACTCTCGTATGATATCTAGTTGGTCTTGAGAAGGTTGAATCAAGAAGCGATTTATGCTATTAAGCAAGGTTGAACAAAAACCAAAAATCCCAAAATTCTTGGGAGAAATGAAACTAAAGAGGCGGTATTAGGGTTTTTTATGAAAGATTATTATTCTTTCTTTCATGAAAACCTAAAACCTCACTTATATAAGACTAGGTTAAAACAAACCCCATAAGCGACTTGAGATTGAAGTATTAGCTTGACTCGTTAACTCTGTTTGTTCGTTAAGACACTAATGAGTTGCTAATGATTGAACTATTTAATTAAGCTTAATTAAATAGTAATGAGTCAAATATCAATAATCTTTCAAGTTATCGATAAATACTAAAATTACTCGAACTAATTAAATAACTATTTAATTGATTCTATTTGTTCAATCGATATTCTACACCAAAAATGTAGAACCCTTGTAATTGAAAATAAAATTTCGATTATCTGATTCTCTTTAATTTCCTTACATGAAATATAACTCAACGTCATTGCGTAATATGTGACGCCCACAGGCTCGAGATAAGAGTAAGTTTGTATAATAATTGACCAATTATTGTTATTATAGCGATTAATAGAGTAAGATCTAGCAATCGCTCATAACCCTTAAATTATCGAGAACCCACTAGTAATATACAATTACTAAGTTGAACACTAAGTTTTGATAATCGCATTTAACCCATTTGGTAAATTGAATTGATACCTGATTGTCCTGTGGGCATAATAAATGGAATCATTTTCATTGATTTGACACACTATATACACATGGGTCACTAAGCCACATTCATTTGATCACTCGATTAGGAGAGTTTCCAATGCACATATAATGAAACAAATCAAATGCTATACATGACTCTTGATTTGTGGATATATTTACATCAATTGGCTCATCCCTTGGTCTGCTCTGGACAGCCGGGCGTAATTGACACTCTACCCACATAGAACTTATTCAAACTTTTAAGACAGCTTCTGACAGAAAAATAACAAGGAAAAATACAAGAGGCGAGCTTACACGTAGTATTTCCTCAGATGACATGCGTTCCACGATCGTGGCACTGATATCCATCGGGGTTTCAGTTCATAAAGTGATTGGTCCCACGATCCTCTTGATGAGGATCACGGTACTTCCATGGAACTTTATCACCATGGAACGTAGGCGGATCTTCTGCCATTTCTGAGGCCCAGGTGCTCATTAGGCGTATTTGGACATGCTTGTTGTGGTGGCTTACGACTACCTTGCTCTTGTACCGTGCCATTTTGCTGACAACGGCAGCCCTCTTTTCCTCCAGTAGGTCCAAGTTGAGCCGTAACCCTTGCTCATTAGCCAGCTCGTCATAGTATGATACCCGTGCGGTTTCTAGGTGAATCTCCACCCACGATTAACGGGGGCATCGGATCCATTACACACCAAAGCTGAAAGTTACCATGATGATGGGATTAGGCATAATCCGGAAGGACCATAACACCATGGGGAGCTACTTGTCTGAGAATGCCTCACTGCATGGTCTCTTTTTTGACACCTTTGAAGCTTACCGGTTCGTCACTGCTGCCCGTTGGGCAGGGGTATGGCCAGCGGAAGGCATCCACGATATTCTATAGCGGGTTGCGTACGGGTCTTGATCTTTCGGCCGTGAATTGGGTCCATTTTAGTGACCACCTTGAGTGCCGAATCTAGTGAAAGTCTTCTTCGGGAAATGGTACATTGATCACATAGGCAGTGGGCAGCTTCTACCCGCCGTGAAGTAGTCTAGTGCGACGATGGTGTACCTCTTGCCCACAGGTATCATGGAAGGTCCCACAGATGTCAACGCCCTACTTGATAGAGAGGGGGCAGGCGCTAACATGCTTGTCGTCTACCGTGGGAGGTTGGTGAAGGATGTTAGGCGCACTTTCGACAGAATACGTCTCCCGGACGTGAACTTTTGCATCTTTAGCTCTGAGAAGGCCAAAAGATCCCCGGCTAGTAAGATCGCTGATTAGGGACTTACTATTAATATGCGCACATGTTCCTCCGATGCATTTCTTGACAGCGCGGTCCACCTTACCGAGGTATTACATTTCATCGACTGGTCCACTGGAGGACCTTCGATAGAGGACCCCGTCAAGCAAGGTGTACCTCGAGCTTTGCCTCTGGATCTTGTTAGCCACAGGGGGATCTCGACTCGGAACTTCCGGAATTCTAATATATCACAGTGCGGCGGCTAGAGTACGCTCCCGCCGCCTCGAGCCTTTATTAAGCTTCCTTCATTAGGAAAGGCTTATTGAAGCCACCAACTCACGGGGGTGGAGTCTGCGATTAGTCCGTACTCGCGAATTATGAACCGAGTCGAGGCGGCGATCCTTTCTGTCGACATTGCGCGCTTTAGCGTCTGCCGGACTTTGCATGGCTATGCCCTGTATCTTGTAGGGATTAGGCTCCAATTTCCCATTGGTTGATCGTAGCATAGAGGAATTTTCAGTGGTCAACTCCACAGACACACTTTCCACGGATTGGGCCATGAGGTTGTACCTTACTTAAGTTCAAAGCTTTTCCCCGAGGTTGGAGCCGTGAGGTCGGATGCTTCCCGACTCTTGATGAGCATGTCATCCACATAAATTTCCATATTCTGTCCAATCTAAGAGGAGAACAGCTTGTTGACCACCCTTTGATACGTGGCTCCTGCGCTCTTCAGCCCAAAGGCCATGACTTTCCAGCAATAGATGTCATATTCCGTGACGAATGCGGTTTTCTCCACATCATCTTCAGCCATGAATATCTGGTGGTATCCTCAGAAGGCATCCAGAAAGTCTACCACCTTGTACCCCGTGCTTGAATCGACCAATCTGTCAATGTTGGGCAAAGGGAAGCAATCGCCGGGCGAGGCCTTGTTGATCTTTGGTGAAATCGGTGCAGCGTCGCGAGGTTCCGTTACGTTTGGGACCAGCGCTGATGGCGAGCCATGCCAGGGAGCGAAGTTCCCGTATAGCATTTTCCCCCAGCAACTTTCCTACCTCCTCGCGAATGGCCTCTCCCTTCTCTTCAAAGAAGGTCCGCTTCTTTTGCTTGACCGAAGAAACTTTGTCTTGGTCGTCTGACGATTGGACCGACACGGATGGATCCACCCCGGCATATCCTTTGGCTCCCAAGAAAAGATATCCCGATACTCCCTAAGGACTCGGATAAGCATGGCTTCGTGCTCTGCCCCCAGTGTCGTCCCTATCTTAAGTATGCATAACGGACCCTATTGAATTGGATACTCACAATCCTCATCGGCCATACTTAGGACTCATCGGTACCTCAAGGTGTGGATGTCCCGATCTGTGGGTGCCCACTTGTTCTCGAGGCGTACTTCCCGAGCTGGCGGACGCTTTACGCTTGGAGGAGGCCATTATAGCGGCAGCGTGACAGTGCTTGGCTCACACATTTCACGGTCAGTATGCGTATTAGGGCTCGGCTTGAGGTGTATTGGTGATACCACCACCTTGAGCTGTGAAAAGCGAGCGCCCCGGCCCGGTGTATAATCCATTATAGGCCCACGTCCGCCATCACTTGATAGTGAACTCCATACGTCCTAAATACTTCTTTGTGGATCTTCTCCATCATGACCATAAGGTTTGACACTCCTAACGGGCTTACCGTCCTAGTGAACCCCACCAACGGTTGCTACCCGATGCGATTACGAGCCCGACCGTCCAGCAAGGTATGCGTAAAGAAACGGGGATGTCCCATGAGGCTTCGTGTTTACGGCGTCGTCCCAGCGCCGAAGTTGGCTATCACGGGGTATTGACCAAAGGATCTTCATGGCTTTTGTCCCTCAAATCCCCATCGGGACTGCGAAAAACCTTTAGCGGAAGGTCGGTCGAGTGCAGCACTTGTCAGTGCGAATCTATTCAGCCAGCTCCGCGCCCGGGGCTTTAAGGCTCCGCCGTCAGTCCCTGCGGAGCACTTCCTTTTTTCCCTTCTTGGCCCTCTTCTTTGCTTCCTCGATCAAATGTACTTATAGGCGGTTCGTTGCCTCCCAAATCCCAAGGCTGACCTCTTGGTGACTCCTTAAAAACAACTCATCCATGAGCCACTGCACAAGGCGTGATCACAGCTATGTTGTTATTAGCTCCTGGTATCAGGTTGAATCTTTTTGAAATAGCTCTTGGAATGAGGCGGTGAACTCCACAAAGTAGCGATCCTGTTATCTTGTGGTGGTCGTCGAGGGGAATGTTAAATTACGTCACGTGGGACTCTTCCCACATAGGTTCTAGTGAACCGGTTCTTCAACTCCTCAAAGCTTGTGATACACCCCTCGGGCAACCGGTTAAACCACTTCACCGTAGATCCATTAAGGCGGCGGAAAAATACACAAATATAAATGGCGATGTCAATTTGGTGGAATGACGTCTGGGAGGCTGGGCATCACGTCTTCCTCGAGGATCCGTCTTCCTAGTGACCTTGGTGAAGGCAGGGAGTTTCAACCTTGCTGGCATGATGTCACCTTATGCCCCGAGGAGAAAGGGGCTGAATCCTGGCAGCACCGGTATTGGTTCCTCGCCGGGTTGGGCCGAAATGACTCTTGTGAGAGGGCATCCGCTTTCTTCTTGTAAGTGCCATAACATCAGTGAGGATCCGAGAGTGTGGGTATATGTCTCATCCCCATCCTTACATACAAAAGATACCTCCAACGGGGTTCTCCGTCCTTAAGCGGGATGCTGCTCCACGGGCTTAAATGTCTTGCCCGATGATAGTCCACATGATTTCATGAATTGCAGGCCATCTCGGGTAGGTATGTTTCCACCTCATGCACGACTCCCTAGTTGTGGGTTGGCGGTTACGGGGCATCGGTCAGGGTGTCATTATGCGGTTGATCATGGAGATCGTCCGGGTTGAACTTCGTCTCACTTGAGGGTAGTAATCATGCTCGTTTAGCTTCTATGATGATGTGCATGATAATGGTTAAAGGTGTTTCAGGTGTTGACTTTCTGATGGAGTCTCTCACGATTGGTCGTTAATGATGATCTAGTCCTATTTGGTGGTGGGCGGATCACGAATCCTCAGTCTCGGCTTTTGATATGCTTGCTCCAAGCGTGTTCTGGCAAAACAAAGAACCCGTTGGCGGCCGGAACCACTCAATGATCAAGTTAGTAGCAGTTGAAGAGTTTAGTTTCGGAAAGAAAAGTATTTAGGTATCAAAAGTGAACTTACTTGGTTGGCCTCAAGGTTTACATTTTATAATTGTTTGAAAGGTTACTTTAAAATCGAGCCTTGATGGCTCATTCATTTTCGATTAATGATTAGGCGGGTCATTAAGGAGATTAGGTGTAATAACTAGCCTTAGTACCCCTTAATGGTGCAAATCAAGCCATTGGACACTTCTTGTCTTCTTAACTTCTTCCCAAGTTTGGGCCCAGATTGACCCTCCCCAAGGTGGTCTTTGGAAATCGGCTTGTAGGTTCTTAAGCCCATGATCCTTCTTTGATGTACTTGATCGGCCGACAATCTAGATCATTATTATTTAATTATGGGATTATCATTTGGGTCCTTTCGTAAGCTCTATATATCTGATAGTCTATTAATATTATTTAATATATTACTATTGTCGTTCGTCTAGAGAATTCAGCATTACAAACGATGCGTCGAACTATATAAACGGTATTATTAAACTTCCAGTATAAAGTGAAAGCGTGAAGAACATGATGCAGACGAAAAATCCAAATCCCGAACATAGGGATAGGACGTAATAGGCGTGTAGAATGGAGATGAATGGGATTGTTCTGGAACATTCTATTTAGATAGAGATGGTTCTATAACATTCTATTTGGATGAGGATATGATTTGAGGAGTTATTTTCTTATTGGAACTCTCCTTAAACTTTATCTATATAGGGAGACTAATTTGAATAGAAAAAGGTTAATGCTCATAATTTAATTTGCAAGAAATAAAAAATCTCATTTTCTCCTTCCTCCTATTTCGGCCGAGCCCTTCCACTTGTTGGAAGAATTGTTTACTTTCATCTTTTATTCCTAGTTTAGCTTTAATCGTTACGGTAAAAAGCGTCTGAGAGATGAAAAATTTGTTGGTGTAGACTATCACTTCTGAATGTCTCTTAATGTGGGTTATTGTGAAATTTCAACAAAAAAGTACACAACTCGTAGTCCGATGATTTATTATTTTTGTATAATCCATAGTATTATGAATTTTCCAGACTGTTTTGCATGTTTGAATTGATGTAAATATGTTTCAATATCAATTGATGAATTATGTTAATAAAATAATTAAATTTAATTAAAATTTAAATAT
This sequence comes from Lithospermum erythrorhizon, assembly GCA_019722365.1. Classification (NCBI taxonomy): domain Eukaryota; kingdom Viridiplantae; phylum Streptophyta; class Magnoliopsida; order Boraginales; family Boraginaceae; genus Lithospermum; species Lithospermum erythrorhizon. The sequence goes on along the minus strand of JADFUC010000237.1, from coordinate 48,664 downwards.
TTAGAAATCTATCAATGTGAAATTTCAAATGTTTTGTAATTTTAAATTTTTTGGTTCTTTGAATTAATTTTTATAGTTTATTAATTGAAATGGTAAAGCCATCGATTCTATTACGAATTGTCGAGCGGAAAAGGTCAGCGATTGGCGCATTGACGGTGGCGTCATCCCGCTCGGTCAAAGTCGGCCCGAAGTTTAATCGGTCAAGCGAATTGACCCGACCCATGTGGTGTAACACGTGGCGATTACCCGCGATGTCGCCAATGGCAACTAAAGGCGATGGCGTGGACTACCACGTCAACAACGACATGTCATGCCCGTGTCGTAATGAAAAGCATTAGCATGACGTTCGATATGGTCAAACATGTGGTCAACACGTTCAAATCCGTTTGAATGTATGGGCCTGCGTTCGAACTCCCCAACACGGCCCGTCGTTCACAGCGTTTGACGTGTTGGGTTGGTTCCGTTAATTTGGGCGCCAGTGGACTTCTTGGCTTGCTTTGGTCTAAGCTTGTTTTAAATGGGTCAATTGAATTTATGATCCATTCAATACTTGATGGATTTACACTAGATTGATTTACTCGGACATCAATTGAATTGAATTAATTTAATTTCTCTATGAAATTATTTTAATTATATTAATTCATTATGATGGTGCGATTAGATTAGATTAAATAATTGATACGTGGAATCCAATTACTAAAGCTAATGAAGTATATAGTTTGATTAAATTTATTTCATTAAATTTAATAGAACTAATTAGTTTAAATTGAATTGAGACCTATGATTATTATATAATTAGAGTTTCAAATTATAACGTAATTTAGGAATTAATCATCATAAATGTAAAATGGGTAATTTTGGAACTACTAATATTAGATATTAATCGAACATTGTAATTAGATTGTTAGTGACTTTACCTTTGAAACGATAAATTGTTTATTTGATGATTAATTCTTGACATGCTTCGTGCCTACTTTATGATTGATCCACATACATATGTTTAGTTTAATATTTGATTATCTATCATGCATATATATTATGCTATATATGATGGATGCTATGGACTTTATGATATAATGTTATATATTATATATATACGTACATATGGCCTATAGATATTTAGTTAAGGTGTACTAGTTTTGTATGCTTAGGAATGCAATAAATACTTGAGATAATTAATAATAATTAATCATAATTAATTACTAGATATTGATCCACCTTAGTGGATAGGCCAATGGGAAAATTATTTACGAAACTAAATATAGTTTGGAAATATTTCCGCTAACCGTTATATAAATTTCAATGACATGCTATATTTTTCTTACAACTCATGGATGTATTCTTTTAGCTTGGTTGATTGATAAAGCGGCATGGTCATAAAGTCAAATAAAATATAACAAATCTCACCGATAAATAACCGATTAATGTCATACCAAACATAAAGGCGGGGATAAAGAATCACTTTTGTGCATGGACACAACTGATATGTGGAGCGATGCAATAGTCTAAGGTGAAATTGTTCTAATTACGAACTTACACTATTAAATTACGAATTGCGTTTAAGCATATTTGAGTACGCTACGGTGATTTCGATATGCGGCGGGTCCGTTGAGATAAAGAGATTGTCAATACAGGTCTAGGATGAACTTCTAGTAATCCCAGATTATAATGAGTCATAATTAATGTGATGGTGTTGCCTTACGTGGCTTAAATCGAGATGTGATGCGATTGGTGCCGTCCGATTTATGTTATGTGAGTTCTTGGCATACTATGTATTTAGTGGGATTTAATAGTTATTCTATTTTTTGGATTATAGAGATATTTTACCCACATATAGATTAAGTTGTCTTTTATGGACTTTCTCTTATAGTTCATTATGAGTTCCTACTCCCTACAGTGTTTTTGTTCAGACCTCGAGAGATGTATCTTTGTGGGCCGATCATAACTTCGACATATGGTCGAGATTTTTTAGGAAGGTTCTAGCTCACGAGAATACGGAATATGTAATACTAAATGAGCCCCCGGTTACCCCAAAGGACTCGGATTCGGTTGAAGACAAGATGCACTTTGATCGTGCGATTGATCGCATTTGAGGTTAAAACCTCATGATATCTTCGATGTCATATCATATCGAGTTAAGTACCAAGATGTAAGAGTGAATTTAATCTATGCCGAATTAAATTCTCATTCATCACAGGAGAATTTGAAGAAAAGGATAGGATGCAGATACTCCAAACCTTGGTCAGAATGAAAGCTAAAGGGGATCACATCAAGGAGATGATGAGATTGATAGAGCTACTCCGGTACTCTGGAATCCCTATCTCTCCAGAGCTAGCCATGAATACAATCTTGTGTACTTATCCTTATAAGGAGTCCAATATGTTTATTGGACACAACAGACTTGATATGAAGAATGCGTTGTTTTCACTTTATGAGTTAATATGCAAGGATGAGGAGATGTGCCGTAAGGACTTCCCGATCACACAATAGTTTTAGTTTACCAAAGTATATTAGGAAGAACAAAGGAAAAAGGAGACAAAAGAATGGCTACTTCAACTACTTTGGTCATCGAAGGAAGGCTGCCAGGAGGACTTTTCCATCTGGATTGAGACATGATACTTTCACAAATCCGTCTTGAGAGGTATCGACATATGATGACTTGAGATACTTCATTTCTGATACGATAATGCGGTTGACATTAATCGATATACTGACATTTTTCTTGAAATGTGCAGGTCAGTGTAGAAGACTGTTGGAAATGGTGCAGATCACCTGGCGCGTTAGGAGACGATACCGGAGGACCAGCTTTTATCATTTTAGTTAGACTATTGTTTTATTACACATTCTGTCTAGTTATCATCCTGTTCTAATCAGGAATGACATTTTCGTTTATGTTTTGAACATGGATGTTTTTATTTTGTGCATTGAGATTAATTCAATTCATTATTTATTAATTCTTATATAAAAGCTTCAAATGATATAATATCTACATTATGTTAGTTAGACCAACATGAATTTATCATAGTATGTATGCTCATAAGAATTCAAGTAGAGTAACTTGACATCTCATCTCCTAACACGATATGAGTTGTAAAAGTATAATTACATTAATAAAAGGATGGTATAGACAGAATCCTTAGAATCATATGTTTCAAATAATATGATCAAAATGTGAACAATACTTAAAATTCATAATCCCATAATCTTTCATTAAGTAAGAATTAAATGTTAAAAGTGGCATATTTGTTAAGAACTATAAATCAAAATTTATGAAAATACAAACACTCTCATTGCTAGTACAATAATTTAGTGAAATACAAATGTGTGTATTTTACTAGTGTATTTTAGAAATACATGAATAATATTTGAATAGTTCAAATAATTGAGAGTCCGCTTGAATGAACATTTAATATTCTTTAGTTTGTTAGATAGAACTAGGTTTATCTAATAAAACCGTATTACATATCCACCTCAGCCTAGCTCACACACTGACAAATATGTATAAATCAACTAATCAACATCTAGAACATCACATGAAATGTGATATGGAAATACTCCATAATAGTCAAGTTCAGAAACCTTATAAAACTTTCACCAAATCAAACAGTTGAGAAATTATGAGATGAACTTGAACTTGTTGTCGATCGCGATGGTAATCTAACAAAGGTGTTACTCTTGGAATCGACCGTGAACAAGAAAGATGATGATTTTGGATTTGCAAGATTCGGAGATAGTTTAATATACCAAACACGGATTTGGATATTAACGTATTTAATCCAAGATAACCAAGTATTAAAGATAAATAACTATCCTGATACAAATGGTTAATTATATGTAAAGACATGGCCGAGCTACCAGACGTGTGAAAATTAGTATGTAAATGACATTCTAATAATAGAAAATAACACAAACTATAGACGACAGGCGAATTTCTCTATATGACGCTGAATCTTTCTAAGGTTTCATGTAGATCACTAATTGAACTCAACAATGAAAGCATGCTTATACCCGATAAGCATTTAACCGAGATCCAAATTAAATACCTGAAAGAAAGAATCTTTCCAAGGTAAACAACTTTCTCCTCCTACATCATAAAGTCAGTTTAACGGAAAAGAAGAGTAATGAAAGGAATGATATTTATCAACAATTCAAACTAACCAAGATGATTATCGATGTCAATGATAAGATGAACTGAATAATAAAACAGGAACAACTTGTTCAAGGAACAAGTCGCAACACAACAAACGAAGACGTAACATGTAAACCGAGCGCACATAATCCGGGAGAAGTTTTGAATAAGACACAAGTCGGATTACACACTAATGAGTGATCTTTAAAGCCGTTTGATCAAGTCATGATAAAAGATGGTTATCTCCAATAGCTTACCGAAGCTAGAGAATCAAGATCTCATTGTTGATCCGAACATGCACTTAGAAAGTGATACTTCATTCAATAAGTTGAATATAGAAGTACACATGTACATAGACTTGAGAAGTCAAAGAACAACACTTAGCTACATACCCAACTAATCAACCACACTAGTATAAGCATACCAAGAAGAATTAATGTTCTTCTCTCGATGCTCAAGTGGTGCTAGATTTAGTGGGAGCTAGTAATTTGTCTAAATGTCATAAACGACCATTGTGTGACAATGCTCTTGAATATGAGCTTCAAGATTCAAGACCACATCATTATAAGTAATGATGAGTGTGTGCAAAATGTACACACCACGTTACTACACGGATAAAACTTTTTGATTCCTGGGCCGCAATATATAAGTTATTATGTAGAGGTCTTGGATATGTGATCCAAAACAAGAAAAACCTCTAACAAGCTATGAGAACAACTAGATCGTTTGTCCCTAGTTAGGTGTTCAATGATTGGAATCGAACACCACTACTTGTATGCTGCTTGATCGCTGGATCAATTTTCTGACCAAAAGTGAGTAATGGATACTCTAATCAATCACATGGGTGTATCGAAGGCGAGGCTGCCGTAGTATCAACCATCAACGCTTGAGAACTTGGAACGTGAAGGTCCTGTAGATCCCAAGAATAGTTTTCACGTAGCTTATGTTGAATGATGATTCTCATACCCGAAAGGATGCTTTTCATGGATACCGAGTAATATACTTTTGATCTGTGAAACGCCCTCAGAATGTGAGGATTATAACGGCAAATAGCCTGCATGCTTACAAGAGTATAAATGGGAAACTGGTACACTGTGAGGATCCATACAACCGTATAAATTGGTAGATTTCAGAAACTCGGGAGTTAAGGCATCGCATCACCACCAACATGCAGTAGAATATCACATTAACCCTCGCCTGCTAACTGTGCTAGAATCATGCTATTCAAGTACATCTACCAAAGCTGACCGTTGAAATCGCATATCAAATGAATCGGTGGATGCCGTGACAAAACATGCCGATACCATATCATAAATCGGCCCAAGAGTTGGGAGCGTTGGAAATACGAGATAATTCACTCTCAAAAATGTCCGTTGAACAATTTAGATTGCATTATCCGATTTATACATTCAATCTATATAAGTCACTATATATTAATTTATTGGACAATTAATAGTTTAGGGACTTAATGACATCGTATTATTAGTGATTATGATGGCTTACCGTCAGAATCTAAATATTAATACAATAGTCGGTTAATATATTACTATCAGTTTCCATCCGCTCAAGAGGTCACACACAAACAGAAACCCGAACTATATACTAAAGAAGTATTATTAAACTTCCCTTTGAAAGATAAAGCCAAACGTGAATGAACCGATCAGACGAATCCCTTGAGACATACGGACGGACGGGGCGGGCGGTAGAATGGAGAGATGAATGGGATTGCTCTTGAACATCTCTATTTGGGCATTTGCCCCAGAACATTCTATTTGGATGGTGAATACGATTTGAGGAGTTATTTTTCTATCGAACTCTAAGCTTTGTCTATATAAGGAACCTAATTTGAATTGAAAAGGTTATACTAAGTAATTTTATTTTGCAAGAAATAAAAATCTCATTTTCTCCGCCTTCTATTTTCGGCCGACTTCTCGTTTGAAGAGTAGAACTATTTCTTCCATCATTCATTCCTAGTTTAGCTTTAATCGTTCTAGTAAAACGTACTAACCTCTGAAGAGTGTTGCTTTTCAGGTGAAAATCACCATAGAACCACAAAAAATATTAAAATCTTCAACCCATAAGCCTAAATTGGCACCTAAATTGAGGAACAGAGTGAAAAACACAAACAATCTTCAACTCCAAAGCCAAAATAGGCCCCTAATATTAAGAGTTGGGTTGAATTACTGCACAAACACAATAATTTCATGATCAACACCCCAAAAACTAATGAGAATCTGATCAATTGAGGTCTCATAAATCAAATCACTACGGAATTAAGCCATAAAAGTGCCTCCGTAGGTAAATCATAAGTGCAGATATGCCTACATACCCCACGCCCCGCCTGCCAAGGAACACCGAGTAAGCCATTAAGGCACCCCTTCATGCTATAAGAAGATTCACACAAAGAGCAGCACCAAGATCAGAATAAGTCGCTTAAGCACCAACTCACCCACCAGACGGATCGTTCGCTATGCACCCAAGTGCAGATGCATAAATTAATCAGTCTCAAGTCCCATGGCCACAAGTCTCAAGCACAAGACGTTCATACAACCATACGAGTAAGCTATAAGGCACCCGGCTCGGGCCATATTCAAGTGAAAGACCAAGTCCATGACTAAGCTTTTATCCAGCCTCTGTGATCACACCTGCCCAGATTCCCATCCAATCTCGTATCCAAATCAAGGCACAAATCCAAGTCCAGCTCATGATCACATAACGGTGCAAGCATAACCAAATTTCAGCCCTGTGCTCCCAAATCCAAGTCCATTCACAATAAATCTAAGTCCGTAATCTCGTCAAGTAGTAATCCGAGTACAATGTGATCGATAGTCGAATCCTGGGGATAGATTTCCCCAAAGGGTTTTATCAGACAGCATATTTTGAAATAATAAAATATTTCTAGCGGTTACAAATCTTGGATCGCACGGTGGGACTATCTCTACTCTTCGTCATTCCTAACTCAGAGAGATGCTTCCAAACATAAATACTACTAAGGTCTCTAGCTCAAACATATCAGCTGTAAGCCTCGTAAGAACACTGATTACAAGCGTAGACATCTAGGCGCCCGAATTGCCTAAACATGTCTTGTCCTCGTGTAATACGTAGCTTCGAATATCCTCGGGAGGCTGAGCCTACCCAACTAGAGTATTCATCACTACCACCATGCTCTACAATCTCGGCTCCAATTGATGGTAGAAGTCCTATATCGATCTAATTAGCTCCCTAAGTGTTATAATGACGACAGAGATACAACCCTAAAGGAACAGGTAGGTTCTCTCACAAAAGTGATCGAGGACTTGGCCAAACAAGTACAACACCATGATGACTCACTATCCCACTTAGCTGGGAAGATAGTCAATCACAAGCATCGAACACAAAATTGAAGTTTCAGCCTTGCTGAACTGAGACCCAAGAGGCGCCTTACCTCCAAAAACTACACCAGAGAAACTTCAAACGTCTCCACAGCAAGATTCGAGCATGCCTCAAAGCGTACCAACAAAGGCTAAAGGCACCCGCTTGTCTTAGCTAACTAACGATCTCGCAAATACACCAAGTGGAGTTCATACCTGGGGGAATCAAAGATAATTAGGACGAGGTCATACCCTCATACTCCTATATTAAGCCTTACACCTCCCATATAAATCAACTGAAAATGCCTTATGGCTATCAGCCTCACAAATTCCAACAATTTGATGGAGTTGGAAACCCAAACAACACATAACTCACTTTGTTGAGACATGCAACAATGCTGGTACAAACGGGGATCACATGGTCAAACAGTTCATTCGATCACTCAAAGGAAATGCATTTGAGTGGTACACCGAACTAGAACCGGCCACTATCAACAATGGGGCACACCGAACGCTAATTCCTAGCTCGCTTTTTCAAAGACCCGACCTTAATCTGCCGCACGATAGAACTAACCAACCTAAACAACAGAAAGCATGAGCAATGTAATAGACTGTAAGGCCTTAAATGTAAAAAGATAAGCTAAAAAACATCAACTATCGCATGCGCATTCAAGGCGCCAAGAACGGACCTACAATACATCCTACAAGTGTATACGCCCCGGACATTCGAGCAAATATCAACTGAGCTCATGACATCAATTCAACCATACCAAGGTAAACAAGTGAGAAGGATCGACTACTCGCATCAGCCCTTTCCAGAGCTAAATACGAGGTCAAAAGGCCTAGAGACAACTCTCTCCCTAGAATCGAGAAGAAGCGAATCACACGCGCGACTTCCAAAAGTCATCCAAAACCAAAAGAACAAATTGGAGATCTGATCTTGGCGACAAGAAACGATCTCATTAAAAAGAACTACAAGCCAAAGAATATCTATTTTGACTCGACATTCCGTGATGTTCAAGATTTGCAAGTATTTAGCCGCTCGAGCCCAAACGCCGAGTGAAGCAAATAGAAGCACAGAAATGATTACTACAAGCACTAAGAGTATCAGTCATCCTGGGCTGCAGAAGCTGCTTTATATTCAAGGAGGCGATGACTTAGCCCGACAAGGCCTCATGGAAGAAGACAAACTTTCAGCCAACCACACCACTCTCATTGTCATGCAACCTACGGAAGTCAAGGTACCGGATGACTTCTGGGTAAGTAAGCTAGAACCCGGAAAAGCGTGGGCAGATTACCTGATCCGACTACTAGTCACGCGATCCGTGTACGGAAATGGGGTTAAGACTCACCTATGGCAAAAGATCAAGAGGCTCTCAGAGCCGGACAATCCACAAATCTTTGATGTCATCTTTTACAAACGAAGCACCTACCCTAAGAAGATAAGTCGATCACAACCGATCTTTTATGTGTCATGATACATACGTGAAAGAAAGATCAACAGATGTTACTGACTGGTGGTCGTACCGTGAACATCTTACCGCTGCATATTGAAACTCTTAGGTATTCAACCCGACGGTACCGGCAATAGTCTCGCATATTAATACAAGGGTTCAATCAAAATGGCCAAGGAGCTCTAAGAAAGGTAAATTCTACACTCCAGCCCGACAAAGACGCCTCATAATGTTTATAGTCGAGTCCCCATCCTTCCTGCAAAGGACGATGAACTCACAAAAGCATTAGAAGAGCTCACTCTACCACTAACTCAGCTGGAAAAAGTAGCTTCAACACCGTTAAAAGTCTTTGTGCCGCCAGAGAGTAGATCAAAATTTGAGCATGGAACCATGGGGTCAAAAGCTTGGGCGAATTCTTGGCCGGGCGGCGGATACGACCCTCAAGAAGTAAAACTCGGGAGAATCGCCACCGTAAGTCACCGTGACAAAGTGCACAAATTAAATGAAACTCAAAAGACGCTACAACAAAAAGGGCATGCCATCAGGAGTCCTTCAAATGGACTCGGGTATGTTCTTAAATCCCCTCTACAAGTCCTGATCAAGCCGGTAAACAACTTCCACATATCCGTGGTAGAAGAGTCTTCTATCGGGCGTCGAAGAATATAAACGAAAGCCGCCTACCTATGATCGGGCAAGAGTAAAAAGCCATAACTCGGGTCCATGAGATTTATTTTCGATACTGAAAGCTAACTATTAAATCCTATTAAGGAACAATAAGAGGAAGAAGAAAGCCCGACCTCATTCTTTAACATAGAAGATGAAAATGAAGGCATACTAGAAATGGCTTCTTCCTTAGCCAAACAAACACATCAAGGTCCTCATCTTGGAAAGTAATGAAGGAGAAGTTCATATTACCTCCCATGCCACAAACAGGAAAGAAGGGTGAAGCTTTGATACGAGAATTCAAAGACATGCACTTTGAGCACGTGATTCTCTAGAAGAGGTAGAACTCGAAATCCAACTCAGAGATGCACTAAACGGCATCCCGGATAAGTCTCTCAAGCAAATGGCCTAGATGATCTAGTATACAAGTACATTCACAAACGTATATCATGAACGACGTCTGGCTCAGAACGACGCCGACATGAATATCAACAATACCCTGCCGTCACGAGAGTGACTGATGGATTGAGACTTCAAGAGCAAAAGGAAGGCATACCAGATAGGGCCACCTTCCTAGCTCAGTAAGCATACAAAGGCCCTCATCCCTGGGAGTTAATGAATGCAAAATTTATTTCCATATTCCCATGCCTATCAGTGACAGAGCACAAAGAAATGGGATGCTTGATGTACGAGCTCAAGGATACAAGTCTCATACGTGACTATTGTTGGATCATATTTGATTTCATACTATGTCCGCTATGCATAATTGTTGTAACAATTCATTTACTAGTCTTAGTTAAACGAGATTTCTCCAAACCACGTGTTCAATAAATAGTAATTGTAAATTACTAAAATTGGAACTCACGATAATATCAGAGGTTATGCTAGATTGCTAGATCCCATGCATAATCGATATAATAATCATAATGGTCAATTATATTATTATATCGCTAATATTATCTGAGCCCAGAAGTTCACACACATACAATGACGCTGAGTCATATTCCACGTATGGAATTAAATCAAGATTGTTAAATTAGGAGTTGATTAAAATCAATGAGATATCTAATCGAGAGTGTTACGTTGATAATGTAAAATACAATTGACAAACCAACTGTCAAATTGTTATTTCAATTGACGGTTTAACGAGGGAAGTTTATTAGTAACTTATTTATTATTTACTGCTTAGTAATAAGTTAGTTAACGTGCTTAACGAAGTTAGCTATTTATCAAACCTAGTCGGGCTATTCTCGGCTCGAAACTGTATGACTATATATAGAAAACATGATATGAAAACTTAAGATTTTCATTTCATCCTCTTCCCAATAGAGCAGAGCCAATTACCCCTCCTCTCCCTCTCTAGCATTTTGAGTCAAGTTTTTACTCATTTTGTTGACCAATTGCTCGCATTTATTCAAGCGCATCCACCGCGAGATTCAACCGCTTCTCGGGGATTAACCTGAGGCATTGTATTTTCGATGCTGCTTCTAGGAATTAAAAAGGAGGCCGAAAAGATTGTTGAGATTTTTCTCGCTACGATGTAAGTACTGCTTCATACATATATGTATATATGTATTTTGTTGTAATTCATTTATATACATTTATTTTGATCTGGGTGCATTTGTATATGATTTATGTTACGAACAAGTCAGTATAATTTCAACAACTATTCCCTAGAAGAATATAGATGCACTGCTTGGGGGAATATCACCGCCGGACAACTGCCGGGTATCCTGTGATGAATTCTCAAAAGGCATCAAGACGACCTAATATACAAGTACGGCCCACGAGCGCATATTACGGAACCATTGTCCTTCTCAAAGAATGACGCTAAATACGAGGCGTCAACAACACCCTATCTTCATGAAAGTAATTGGATAGGTCAGAGACTTCAAGCTCGATAATAGACTGCCAAAACAAGTGGTAGCATAAACACGGGGTCAAAAACCCATCACCATTATATTACTCTCCGAGTACGAGGATAAACTGCCCAAACCTCCTAAGCATGAGGATAAACTGCCCACCACACTCCTGAACACGAGTATAAATTGTCCAACCCTCTCGGGTACGAGGTTAACTTACCTATAGACTCCTGAACACGAGTATAAACTGTCCAACCCTCTCGGGTACGAGGTTAAATTACCTATAGAACTCCTAAGCATGAGTATAAACTGCCCAATTACCCTCTTTGATACGAGACTAAAAGATCAAACCCTCTAGAACTACGCTTGATGGGATCCCTAGTATCGCACGCAACTTGGTATCCCCGAGTCTCGTCATAACCTTAAAAATGCTTCATGTTGTCCTCACAATGATTTAAAAAAGGGGTGTCCGCAATAAAAAGAGATGACAAAGCTCTGCTTGAAGAATCCAATTATGAAAGTTAAAGAGATTAATAGCTGGAATCAACAAGCAATGAATAAAATGGAGACAAGAAAGACAAGTAGAAGTATATAGATACAGATATAATCAAAATTTCATCCCAACAAGTATAGCCTACAAAGCAAAGAAGGCGATAAATAAATGAAATAAAAGATGCGTAGTAAATTGTAGAGTCCTTTCAAATCTATGCAAAGGCTCTATAACTCTATGCTCAACTGCTCCAGATGCTCCTCTAGTCCCTTCTCGATGATCTCCTCCAAAGAAGCAACCCGGAGCGCAGATTCCAATTTCTCAGCTTCAAGACCAGCAATCACGGACTCTCGAGAAGTCACTTGGTCACGAAGGGCCTCTATGTGAGTATCCAGCTCATTCAACTCTTGTCTCAAACGGGCGGCCCTGTCCTCTGACTACCGCAAGGTGGCACGGACATGCCCAACAGCTTCTCCTTCATGTAGCAACTTAGAAGAAAGCTCCATCTCTAGCAAAGAACAAACTTTATCCTCGAATCTTAGAGGAAGCAAATTTCAGAGTGAACTTTCTGATACACGAAAGTTTTTAGAAAAGATGGCCTTCTGCCTTCTTGCTACGACATGTCAAGTCTTTGGCTCAAGCAACCTGGCCTCGAAGAGGCCAAAATGTTCTCCTTCTTCAACCGTATGGCCTCGCAGCGATCTACCTTCCGTGTAAGTTATAACACACTCCAAGCCACCTCAAGCTATCCCGAAAATGGACTCCCATAAGCCGATACTGCAGGAGCAGCCACAAGATCAATAATCTCCGCAGCCTATACAAACAGATGCTCCTCACCACTTGCAATTTTAGGCAAGCCCTCCTTCAAAGTTAAGCCAAGATCCAATCGACTCCTTGAAGGAAAGAGGAGGTCAATTAGGAGAGGTTATATGTAGACATGATCAAGACGAAACCAAGGGTGAATAAAACATACCGGAGGGATAAATCTGTCCGTCTCCCCGCTGGCACTGCCACCAAGATCCACAACCTCAGTACAAGTCCCACCACTCAAGGAAGAAGGCACTTCCACATGCCAAATCGCATCAGATGAAAACAAAGAAGGTTAAGAACAAAGTAAGATCATGAGGTCAAATATAAATAAAAGAAAGGATCCATACCAGGGACCGTGGGGATGCCTCATGAGACACTACGTGGGTAGAACCAGATCCTTCTAAACGGACACCCCTGGCATGTTTGGGGATCCTTATCCTCCGAAATGCTAACCGGAGAAGCCTTCCTCTTCAAGACCAAACCGGGGTGGACAAGTAGGCCCTTACCTCTACCAAGGATACGGGGAGAGGAGAAAATACTGCCACATGAGAGAACACGGGCAAAAGCTCCATGATCGATAATCCCGGGACGCACTGCGGACTCTTTAAAAGAGGGAAATCAAACCCTCTGGCCTATACGGGATATCATGCAAATCCTCCAAAGTCTAGGACCGGCCATGACATCCGGCACTGCTTTCCTAATCTCATTCCCCGATACCCGGATCGTGAGCAAAGTCGAAGTTGACGAGAAACGCATTTGTGGTGATACACTTCCACAACAACCAATCCTCAAGCAAAACCCACCATGTTAGTACGCAGCTCAAGAAAGTAACGCCTTCAAGACCGAGGCCTTGTGGTCAAGTGAAAACTAAGTGGTGTCTGCCGACGAGGTCTCAAGGCTGTCCAACTAGGGTGACATTTGTCCAAGCGACCTCGAGCCTCCGCCACGCTATCGCTGTGGTCTACCAGATAGCCCACCATACTGTCAAGTACGAGGACCATCAATTTAGACGTGACACGTGAGTGAGTATGCAAATAAGTACCCATCCAACCAAAATAATGAGTGTGAAGCGAAAGTGAAAAAATTCCTCTAGTCCCTTCGACGATCTCCTCCAAAGAGCAACCTGCAGAGCAACATTCCACTCGCCTTCAAAGCACGCCAACGACGGACTCTTTGGTGATGTCACTTGGCTCACGGCGGCTCCCATGTAGTATCCACCATTCAACTTGTCTCAAACGTGGCGCTCCGCCCCCTTCCGACGCATCGCAGCATTTGGCACGGACATGCCCAACATCTTCCTTCATGTAGCAACTTTTAAGAAAGCCTATCCGAAGACGCTTCTAGCAAAGAACAAACTTATCCCGAATCTGTATAGTTGTACCAGAGTGAACTTTCTTGATACGGAGAACTTTAGAAAATATGGCCTTCAGCTTCTTGCCATGACATGTCAAGTCTCATTCTGCTTAAACTTCCTCAAGTGGCCTCGAGTGAGGCCAAAATGTTCTCCTCTCAGCCGGCGGCCTCGGTGGTGATCTACCCTCCACAAGAACACACCCACCCAAGCCGATCTACCCTCCACAAGAGAACACAATTCCACTAAAGCTACTCTCAAGCTATCCCGAAAAATGGACTCGACATTGAATACTGTGAGGAGCAGCCTATAGTGGCATCAACAATCTCCGGGCCACAAGGTGATGCTCCTCAACACTGGGCAGCCAGGCAAGTCCCATCCTTCGTGACGACAACACCGGACTCTCGCAGTGAAAGGAGAGAGTCAATTGTATATGATATATGTATACGATCAAGACGAAAACCAAGGGTGAATAAAATATACCGGAGTGGATAAATTGCCCTGTCTCACAAGTGAGACTCACTCAAGATTCACAACTCAAGACAAGTCCCGCCACTCGCGAGTTAAATATTGATTCTCCACAGCCGATCGATCGGTGTATTTAAAACAAATGTTAGTAACAAAGCAAGCATCAAGGGGTCAACATAACAAAAGAGTGATCCATACTAGTGGACCGCGATGCTCTCATGAGACACCGCGTGGGCAGTAACTGCATCCTTCTAAACGACATCCCCTCGCATGCTTGGGGGATCCTTATCCTCCGAAATGCTAACCAAAAGCAAGTTCTTCCTCTTCAAGCACTCAAACCGGGCGACAGAGTTCTTACCTCTACCAAGGATACGGGGAGAGGAGAAAATACTGCCACAGGAGAGAACATTGTCAAGCCACGCTTGATAATCCTCAAGTGCATCGGTGTGACTCTTTAAAAGAGGGAACAACCTCCGCCTATATCGGGATATTGCGCAAATCCTCCGCAGTCATAATCGCCACGACATCCACCGCCGCCTCTAATCTCATTCCCCGATAATTCGGACGGAGTGAGCAAAGCCGAGATACAGAAACGGTGAGGGTGATACACTTCCACAGCAAACTAATCCTTGAAGCGAAAACCCACCATGTTAGTACGCAGGCTCAAGAAGAAAGTAACATCTTCATAAGCATCGGTGCTCGTGGGTCAAGAAAACGAAGGTGTCTCGGGCCGATTTGTGTCTCAAGGCTATCCAACTAGGGTGAAATTTGTCCAAGCGACCTCGAGCCTCCGCCACGCTATCACAAGATCTACTGTGATAGCCCAATTATTACTCTGGGCCAGCGCGAGGACTCCACCACTTAGACACATACGCCACAGCACTCACCAATTTAGACATGACACCTCGAAAGAGTACGCAAATAAGTACCCATCCAACCAAAAAATATAATGAGCGGGGTGCTAAGCAAGGTGACGACGGCCAGCGCGTACAGCTAACAACAAAACAATCCTTATAAATGCCGGGCAAAGAACGGGACGGCTAAGTTTCACACCGCTCAGCTGGCCATGTCAACTAGCCATCTTGGAAAATACTTGTTCTGGGATATGCAGCCAAGAGGCCTCAGCGAAAGCGCTAAAAAGGCATAGCCAACATGATAAGAAAACATAACAAAAGGTCTCTCACGAGGCTCTATCAAATATTTCAAACACCCTATCTCGAGAATCCCACCCATTATGTTATGGACCGTCCTTTAGGACATCCAAACCAAATGTTAAGTCTTTCCTCCACCAAGACCGACAGCCCTGGGCCATCATAGACCTCGAGGTGACTCTACTCCAAAAAGTTGATCCAAATGGGTAATAAGAATAAGGCCACAAGAGAGGACAATGTTGATAAATGATGATAAGCCCTGAGTAAGAAGGCACAAGACTCTCGTATTCTATCCTTATTAGGAAGAGCTGTGAGACGTACACTCGCCAAAGGAACTACTCTTATAGAAATCCACAAAGACAGGAGAGTTTCACACCGGTCAAAACAGAGTTTGTAGAATGACTCCAGTACTCACAAAAATCCTTCATCATGGCATCCGAGCAATCATACACATAAAGAGAAGCTTGAATCTCCTTTTCCATATGAGCCGTAGATGGTATAGAAGAACACTTGCTAAGAATATCATCCGCCCATTCCCAATAGCCAGGAGTGTATCCAAAGGTCCCGGGAATCTCGATCGACCGCCCCTAGACGCTTCCTCGCTAACAAGAACATCATCTTTGTGAAAGTCACAGCGAGGAGTCAGGTCAAGGTCACACAGAGGCGAGACAATAACAAGATCCACTAGCATAAGGAGACCAATCCATATGGCCTCCTACCTCAATATCAGGAATAGAGTCCCAGCCTATGCTCATCCCTTTATATAGATAAGCGTGTACAAGAAGAATGGTAGTATCTTTACTATCCTTCGTGCTAATACGAAAGGACATACCAAAATCCCCACGAAAAGTAAAGAAAGAAACCATCACTACCTGAAAAGAAAAGCCAAAACATGAACCTTAGTAGCATGATATAAAGTATGAAACAATAAGAAATATATTAAGGGATGAGGGAATGGGAAATCCTAAAGAATAAACCATATACTCGGTGTAATAAGTGAAAGCACTGGAACAAATTCTCTAGACCCAGAAGGCATTTATGGGAGCGTATCCCAACATGTGGCATGCTATCTAGAAGTGCGAACATTCTGCCTAAGTCCAACATAGCTAGATCATGATCCCTCAAGAGTATGCGATCTCTGAGAAACTGCATTTCTATGATAAGGGATGATATGATCTAAAACTAAGTTGTCTAGGACTAGAAGTTAAAACACTACCTAGTAGCAATAGTCGGGCTATGTATACTTCCATAGATGAGGACAGTCACGAGAAGTGGATTCTGAGATCCTACTCACGATAACTACACTCATCAGTGAAGTAAGTTTATGTGCACGTGAAACAGGAACAACCATAGAGAGCGAATCGGGAGATCCTACTCACACAAGTTATCCCCGCTCACGATCACAAGAAATGAACTTATGCACGAAACACGTAGCTCATGAACAAGAGAAGCAACAGGGAATGAGTGCTATAACTTTACCCCATAAGTTAACACCCAAGATCATATTAAAACAAGTTAAGAAAGGAAGATGGACGGGACGAACACGATACTACCGAATTCTAACCAAAGGAACTTCGATGCACGCAAACCAAAATCATGAATGAATTCAAGGACAGAGGTATTCTAATATACCCTTTACGCCTTGGTATGATACTGCATGAATTGGAGACATCCAAAGACGAACCATGTTCCTCAAACTCAAACTCTATGGCAAAAAACAAGCATCAAAGACAAACAAAAAATGTCGTTGTCCCCAAAGGGATTTCGGCATAGCAAGTTAACACATAGAATTAAAGAAATTATACTACATTATAGAAAACTCAAATACCTTCAAGGTGGACATCCAAATCACCGAATCTGACATAAACGAGCACCAGATATGAATTCTAAAGTTCGAGCATCGCAGAATTTCAAAAAAATTCCACGGTAGCCATGAACGACCAGAATCGCCAGTCAATTCCACGTGAAAATACTAGTTCCAAAAGATCGGCCTCTTACCCGATACCTTCTATTCGGTACGTGAATTGCACTAACTATGTATGATTCAATCGAATTTTAACGAAGTTACCAAAAACACGGCATTTCGAAAAGATATTACGGGACCTACTTATAAAAATTCAAAAATTATGAGAAAATTTCGGGGTGTTCTACATTCATAGGGAACAACTCATGCAATTTTATAATTTTTCGACAAGTAACGAAGACGAAAAAATAAACAAGTCCAATTTAACATGTTGGAAGAAAATTCAGCAAATAACACAAGTTGTAGAGTTCTAATTTCATGATTATCCTAAGTTTTAACATGGTATTAAAGCATAATATGTCACTACCCTATATGTAGGACATTATTGAACTCTAAATCATGACATAAACATATGATAAGAAGGATAAAAAGGGTTACTTGATTAAATGAGCCTCAAAATCCAAGTCATTAATGCCAATAGTTTTGAAATCCTATTCAAATAGTTGATCAAAATTATAAGTTAGTAACTCAAATAACAAAGAAGGAGTTATTGAAAAAATAAAAAAATCTTCCTTTCTCATACCTATGGTTCGAAAATTATGAGGAAAAAAAAGAGGGATTCTTATCAATTCCAAAAGCATGTGATGTTATGGCTAAAGCCTTCCTTTAAATAGAAAGCAACTTACTCACCAAGAAAAATAAAAGTTGACAAAAAATATAGCATTCCCATAAAATTAGATGGAATTTTCGGCCACCACCCTTCCATATTGGGGTGGCCGAAATTCCTAGTCCCTGAATGTGTCGCTTTCCCATGTGAACTTATTGCCTAAAAAAGAAATATGCTTGGGCGGCATTAAGAAAAAGGAAATGAGTGGTAATCAAGCAATAGCTATTACCATAAAGCAAAAATGGCCGGACACGATATCTTGTTCGATTATACAACAAAATCCAAATAAATGCCCGAAAAATCTAAAATGCGAAAATCTAAAAATATGGAATAATTTTAGACCCACAAGAGGTCAAAATTAATTAGCCATGAAATCAACATGCCTTAAAATCGTGTTAAACCTATCCCGAATTAATTTTTTCGATAAATCCCTAAAGGATTTAAAGATTAATTTGAAAACGTGTGAAGTTAATTCTAAATCTACTTGAGATTGGAACTAACTCCGTTAAATATGCGACATGACTTAAATTCATGTTGACTAGAGTTAAATTCCCACGATATGGAATTAATTCTAGAATAAAATTAATGTTAGACTTTCAATAAGTCAGAATTAATCAATGCATGCCATTATATGCAGGTCCAAAGCAATGCAGAGTGTACTAAATTCACGTTGACATCAAAGACTTTCTGGGCGGAACTCTAACACTTACCAAGTATGTACCCGAGTTCAAGGGGGCATTTGTAGACAATCGAAATTTATTAATTAATTTTAATTAAATTCGATTTATTATCATTGATGAAATTAATTAAATAAGAACACGTGTAAAATAATAAGGGTTCCCGGGAATTAAGCTCATGGGATTAATCGAAGTCAAAATAAGGGTTTATACATTAATTAACCCTACATTTTAACCTCGAACGAGGGTTCCCGAGAAAATAGCCCCGAATTAAATTTCATTCGAAATTAGGGCTCGAAAATCCCTACTTTTATTACATTAAAATATGCTATTTGGCTTAAAATGAAAGTTCTGGAAGCCACGTGGCTCAAAATTAAGACTCTAAAAGGAACGGGGCTTAAAACGGGAGACCTAAGAAGATTATGCTGTGTGAAAGCCACCGGTAACCACCAAAACACGAAATCTTCAACCTATAGTTCGAATAGGCGCCAAATCGAGGAACATAAATAAGAACATGCAATCTTCAACTCCAAATCCAAAATAGGCACCTAATACTAAGAGTCAGTTGAATTACCGCACAAACACGCAGAATTTCATGATCAACACCCCAAAAACCGATGAGAACTGATCACCCTGCAAGTCTCATAAATCAAATCACTACGGAATTGGGCTTACAAAGGTCCCTCAGAAATCATAGGCGTGATATACTACATAGCCCATATCTCGTCATTAAGGAACACAAAATAAGTTGCCAAGTGCATCTCTTAATAAACAAGCATATCCACACACGATAGCACCTCAAGATCGGAAATACCGCTAGGCACTGAATCTTTAGTCCAGCTGCATTTTGTGGGTCAAGCCGCTAAGGCACCCAAGCTGTGACGCGTAGCCAAATCAAATCTCTGGGTCCCACGATCAAGTCTCAAGACCAAAATCAAGTCCATACAACGGGAGTAGCCATAAGTGCGCCTGCCACATATATCCAAGTCAAAGACAAGTCCAAGACTAAATCTTCTATCCACTAGAATCACAACTCTAAACTTCTATCTTAGTCTCATATCCAAATCGAGGCACAAATTCAGTCCAAATTTCAAGATCACATAACCTGGCCCAAAGATAAACTAACCTCATTCCAGCGCCCAAATCCAAGTCCAAGACTACATTAAATCCAAGTCCAACATCTCAAGATTCAAAGAATCCGCTAGACAAAGAATAATCGACATAATTTGACTTCAATCGCTTGACATAAACTTTCTTTTGTACTTAGATTTATTTTCCCAGTAAGTTTTATTTTATTTGCATTTATTATTTATAAATAATAAAATCTTTCTAGCGGTTACAAACCTCAAAATGAGTTTTAGATAATTTTATACCTGCCAATTTGTCAAAAAAACAAGATTTTACCCAAGTATAATAAGCATCAACTAAGATATTTTTGAAATATGAGACTAACGTGTTCATTTTGAAAAATGTATGATTAAATAATGATCATTTTAAAATATGTATAATCGAAATACCATTAACCCTTATAAAAATCATGTATTTTTACTAGTAGGTACCAATTTAAAAATTATCATCTAGAGTTCTAGACCATTATGGATTTATGAATCCCAAAGGGGTACCAAACCAAACCAAAGGGCAACACTATACACACAGCCCAGCAAAGCAACCCAATCAACTATAGTTCAAAATGTACTTGCCCATGCCAACAGAATGTCTGAAATATTTTCAGGACATCCTAAAAAACACCTGATAATTAATCATCGTACAAGAAGCCACACTG
Source organism: Lithospermum erythrorhizon (assembly GCA_019722365.1). NCBI lineage: Eukaryota > Viridiplantae > Streptophyta > Magnoliopsida > Boraginales > Boraginaceae > Lithospermum > Lithospermum erythrorhizon. The sequence goes on along the minus strand of JADFUC010000237.1, from coordinate 27,846 downwards.
ACACTGTACACTTGGCAAAGATTTGCTTAAATGAATAGATCAATGAAAAGTCACAAGGGTTTAACTTTAAGCAACAACATTATGCGGTAGTCTTTGTAAACCCACCTTAATCTTTCAGCTTCTTAGGGGAAATTATCATGTCAGCTTATGGCACCAAGAAATCGAAGAATATGGGTGTTGAAGACGGCCAACACATTGAAGGAAACCTTGTTGTTGCCGTCGAAAAGCTTCAAGAACTCCAAGATGAGCTAGAGAAGGTTTCTTACATTCAACATTTTTACTAATTCTTGATATTTTATTGTACTGTGTATTTATTGTCCATTTTGTGATTTGGGTTTTCGATTAACGGATTTTTTGTAGTTTTGGATAGTACATTGTTGACTGTATTTATTCATATAGACAACCCCATTTAATGAAATAGATAACCTAAGTACCAACATAGAGGTGAATGAAGACCTGATATTGATATAATCAACCCTACTTAGTGAGATAAAGCTTGAGTTAGTTTAGTGTGGATAGTACATTGTTGATTGTGGCTTTTGGAAGCTAAAATGAGATGACTGGATTAGGAGAATAAGTTATTGTAGAGTGAACTTTAAATGTAGGAGCAATTATTCAGCGAAAGTTGAGTTGGTTATTGGTTTTATTTTGCTTTCTTGGTTTACTCATTTCAGCATTTGGTTAAAAGAAGTGGAATGAGTTAGTGAAGTGATTTTGGCACAAAAAATGTTTTTCGGGTGATGTGACAGTATAATCCCTGATTGTTTCATCAACATTAGTTGGCATGCAAAGTGAACTCTATTGGTAATGCAATAAAGGATTTCCTTTTTTGTAAGGTGTTTTTAGATTGAGATCTGCAATAGTACATGAGCTATTTATTTTACCTAGATGGAATATTCACAGGTAGGATTGATATATTACTCTATCCCTAGTTAAGATTTCAGTTAGAATTTATCAAATGGATGAATTTTTCTTCTTTTTAGAGGCCAATGTATGCATTCAGCATTTTACCGACATGAACACTGGTTGGAAATTCCATGTTTTATGCCAATGCATTCGAGTAGCTATACTTTGTTTTGTTAAATATTACTGTATATATTAACATCCTGGACCTTGTCTAAATATAATGCAAAGGAATGATTCAAATTTTCGGTAGCAGACTCATTAGACCATCTAGATTGCATGGGAATGCCAATGAGTTACCTTAGAAAAAACTATATGAGTGGTTAAATTAAATAGTAAGAACAATGAATCTAATAGTAGTAAAGTACCAGGAACAGAACATGGAAATTTTGTATATGCATATTTTGGATGAAAGATTATGAGGGTTCGGTACTTATGCATAAGGATAGGTATTGTATTGATGACCTATTATCTCTGATACAACGATACTTATGTATACGTCCTCCAATTGTATCTAATAATACCAATGATGTTCCTCCTTTAGTTTTTAAGTTTTGGCCAGAAGCTTTGATAGCAGAATCTTTCGTCAGGTTGATGAGGAGGCTAGTGACCAAGTACTTGAAGTTGAACAGAAGTACAATGAAATAAGGAGGCCTGTGTATGTCAAGCGCAATGAGATCATAAAGTCCATCCCTGACTTTTGGTTGATTGCGGTAATTTCTTATGCAAATCTTTTATGCCGTTCCCTAAGTTATTTGAGCTGCACAGTGTAAACTGATTTGCATTTGTCTAAATTTGTGTGTTCTCTTGTCTGTTGTGCAGTTCTTGAGTCATCCTGTCCTTGGTGATTTATTGAATGAACAAGACCAGAAGGTTTGTCTAGTTATATATAATTTAATATTAAAATGAAACCAAAAGAAGAGAAAATGTTTCAGAATTGGCAATAGTTGATATTTTGGATTAGTTTTGCATGTACTGGTGTGGAAGAAAGTGAAGGCTCTGTAGGAGTGGATAAGCTTCTGATTCTTGTGTTTGGTATGATGGAGAATGGAAATCTACATCCATGTCAGTTGAGGGATGAGGAAACATGTTAACATTGTGTGGGAGGTCATGTTACCTTCCCATCCTCTTGCCCCTTCCACACAATTTATTTGGCACTTCGCTTTAGAACCAAACCAAGCCTTAGAGATGATAATCTCTTTTTCTTTTTTATTAGCTTGTACTGATTCTTGAATATGAGGTCGTCTGCTGATTTATGTTTTTTCACTTTACCTAGATCTTCAAGTATCTTGATTTTCTTGATGTTGAGGACTTCAAGGATATTAAAACAGGCTATTCTATCTCATTCGTAAGTGTTTCGTCAACAACTTAAAATGAACTACGTATTTTCTATTCATAATGTCTAGCAGTGCTTAAGGAAACAATAGCAATCATGTATTATTAGGATGACTTCGGTCAATATTTCTAATTGGAAACTAACAAACTTGCAGAATTTCAAGCCAAATCCTCATTTTGATGATGCAAAGTTAACTAAGAGCTTCACCTTTCTCAATGAAGGAATGACGAGAGTAACTAGTACAGCCATCAGATGGAAGGAAGGCATGGTAATATCGACCTCTGAAATTAGAATACAGTAGATGCTCAAAGTGATCTTTGCTTATAAATGCGATTATGAAAATAATCATCACTGTATTATTACCCATTTTTATTAGATTCTCTTTCATATTATGGGCAATCATGCTTCATTTCACATTAATGACCTACATTGTCTTTTATTGATGATCAAGGCAAATCCTAAGTACTTGAATTAAAAAAATTCTAAGTACTCGCTTAGTTAGCTGATGCATTATAAGACTGCAACTTAATTATTAATGGCTACACTTGTAAGCAGAATGTTATTATGCACTTGAGAATGTGGGATCCACAACCAGCAACGTGATGGCTAGGATGATAATGCCATCCAAGACGTGCAGAATGTAGTTTCAAGAGCCACAGTCCAACTGTAGTAAATAGGCGCAAGTTCTGTCTGAGTGGATAAAAATCAAATATGGTTTCTGTAAAAGATTGCCGAGCTTACATATACCAAAACAGTCTTTGTTTTTACTAGCTCCCTAAATTCAAGTTCAATAACATAGAAAATTTGAGAACATTGTACATTTGTATCTGATATTCAGATTTTTTTTAATAATATTGAACCTTCAAAAAATGTTAAGGACTTTGTTAGTGGAGCTCATCATGAGAAGAAAGGAAACAAGCGGCCTCCGTTTGAAGTGAGGTACTTATAAAAAGTCCCTCCTTTCATCTTCTGACATCCCAACAAGGATATGAGTTAGTAGGACCAGAGCCAAGTCTCATTTTTTCAGTTTCTTATATCTTGTGCATCTTTTGTCTAACCACTAGTCATGCATGTCCAGATTGACCTCTCTTTGCATAACTTTTAAAATTGTTGGCACAAGATATATTGGCCATGCAACTTCAATTTCATACCCTTCTGTTTGTTGATCAAAAGTTGCAACTCATTTCAAGTTTGGAAGCATGTTTGACATTATCATACTGCACCAAAGCATCACAATACACAGTAAAGTTTCTATGTCGTCTTGGAGAAAATATTGGTCAATATATTTAGATCACCATACATTCTAGTCGATTTCTTATGTATGTCTGGTAGATTGGGTAACTAATTTATAATGTTATCAACTAGTCATATTTTTACCATATCAACAGCGTTGAACTGAACATTTAACAGTTAACGCTGAAATTGATTTTGGATCCTATACATGTTTCAAATGCAGCTTCTTTAGTTGGTTTACTGAAATGCAGATAAGGGACATTGCAGAAGCCTTTCATGATGAGGTTAGTCTCTTTGGTTTCGTCCCTTCGTTCCAAAACATGTATAAAATTGAATTTAAGAAACAGAGAGGAGTGCCCTTTCTGTCTCAAAAAAATATTTTAGATGCAAGGAATCATTTCTCCTACTAATCAAGTTTCTTCTCATCTTCCATTTTTGATACTGCAGGTGGCCGATCTGATTAAGGAGGACCTGTGGCCCAATCCTCTAAGATATTTTAGCAATGTCATACCTTCTCTTTTCTAGCTCCATTTTGTCGCACTACAGTGGAGGAACTAGGGGCACCTAAATTTTTAAAAAATATAATTTTCTTAACCATTTTTTCAAAAACTATATTCATTCTTTCAAAAGATATGTTGTCTGCCCCCCACCCCTAAATTTTTATATTTTTTCTTATCTGTATTTTATCAAGTTACCCACCCCTAGACAAAAATCGTGGTTCTGCCATTGTCGCACTACTCTATGTTGTTCGTGTCTTGGTTATGATTTAGATTGTTACTTCATTGCTGCAGGAGCCTGACGAGGTTGAATTGGAAGGAGATGAGGATGAAGAGGTTTGATTAGATACCTTTTACCATTATGTTTGTCCCTTTTTTATTCTGAAAATAGAAGAAATGAACATGGTAACTGAAAAAGTATATTACATATAAGATATATATTCTAGAATAGTTGATGGAATCCATCTTGCATGAGTCGTCTTCCACATCTCATGACGTTTTATTAGATATCATTCATCACCATATTTTAAAGCTTAGTACCAGCCAAGTAGAGATAAGGTTTGAAGTACTTTGCTTAGAAAGATCGTGCCATTCCGCTATTGTAGCATGTTCGTCTTTCTTCGTACCCCTAGAATCTTAGCTTTGGTGCAAGATCTTAATATCCATTTTTCAATCAAACACTTCTTTGCAGGGAAAAGGTGACACAGATGAGGAAGATGATGAAGAAGATGGTAATGCAGATGATGAAGAAGATGATGAAGAGTAGGATGAAGGTTAGAGGGTCTACATTTACCTTTGGATTTTCGTCATCGTCACAATTTGCATATTTCAGTTCTAAGTACGATACTTATCGTTCATTAAACTCTTAACTATATAACTATATTTAGTGATGCTCATGGTAGCTAAATTTTCCGATCTCTTTTGATTCAGAGATGTAAATTTAATAGCATGTTGACGAAGGTGGAATATTTATTTATCTTTTGATCACCCTTCCCACTAAAAATGGTTCATGTTCCTCAATAATGTCCAGTTAACAGATCTTCTGCAATGAATGAAGCTGAATCATGAGTTCACTTCCTAATTTAAGTAACCTTTAGTTTCTTAATAAAGATGATAACTATTTATGTTTAAATCAAATCTTATGTATTTTACAATTAGGTAGATAGAGGGGTGGTCTCAAATCTTATGGGGTGTCAATAAATGACCCAGAAAAAAAGAGCCTCTGTTTTCTATTTTATTGTAAATGGTTGACGAAAATTTCAAAAGTAGGGTTTTCAGGATTATATTTCGAAGTTGCTTTTGGGGTCATAAATTCATAATGTACTGTAATTCTCATGCAATTGGATATTCTAGTTTATGTTGGCCGTGGCGGAACCAGAGTTTATGTCAAGTGTGGAATCGAATTTTTATATATGCGAGACGGATATTTGATATCATATTTAGAAAAAATATAAAAATCTCTAAGTGGTAATAATAAACATAATTTTTAAAAGAATAGCTATAGTTTTTGAAAAAATGTTTAATAAAATTAAATTTTTCAAAATTAGGGGACGATCACCTCCATGTACCCCCTAGTTCCTCCACTACATGTCAGTACTTTGATTTGTGTTGGTAATGTAGCTTTGTAGAATGAGTCAATTGGATAAATTAGATCTAATTTTTTATTTTTATTTTGATAGATAATGCATATAAAACTCAAATGAAAACATCCAATACATCATGTTTGGCATTATTTAAAGCGCCATCCGTATTACAATCCGAAGAATTAAAAGTATTAATTGTTATATCGAGCAAGTTAACAAAACAACCATCATTGCTTGGGAATCGAAAAAACTTGCAAACATGTCTCATTTCTTCATTCTTCAATCTTTCTCAATCTTAACTTCTTTCAATCTTGAAAGTTAATTGCACCATACATGCGAAGAAAAGCATCAGTGACAAAATAAATGGAGTGATTCCTAAGATTCTTCAGGGGGATTGAGGTCACAAAAATGATCTCCCCAAAGGAGATCATGTTGATTTTTTTTTATGTTTTCCCATTCTTGTTTGATGTAGAATTGTTGGTATAAATCTTGCATGCTTTGATGGTTTACCTAACCCCTTTGTGATACGAGAATATAAATCTTGGCATCTCTCATTTTACATTCCCTTAAGCAATTTGAGGTTTTGATGAGTGATTTTTAAGCAGCTGAAAGTGAGAAGTTTTGATTGGCTTTTCTCGCTTTCAAAGGTTTTGTTTAGGCGGTTTCTTGTTCAGAAGACCCAAGTGTTGTTAGGTCATGACTTTTTATTAGATTATTTTTTATTGAGGTCAATTTGGTTGAAAATAAGATCATTTTTTATTTTTTGGTGATCCAAATTGTCCAATTGATGCTACAAAAAAGTTTTATTGTGGATTTGATACTTTTGGAATCTATGATAGAAGAGATAAGAGAGAAAATATTTTGATTTTTATTATGGTAGCGAGCGGATGAACAGAGTCAAATATTTTTATCAGCGAATATCTGTGAAGGAGATGGTTAATAGTTTCAAGAGATTCCAGACAGAAAGGACATTTGGTGCTAATGTATTTTTTTGAGAGATTGTTTTTTATTGGTAACCTATTGAGCAAGATTTTCCAAATTTTTTATTTTTATTTTTTGGGAAATAGGAAGTTTTCAAAGTTTTGACCAGGTGGTCTTTGGTATATTTTTGTGGTTTGAGGGGATTTTTTGAGTGATGGTGTTGTTTTTATTTATGTGATTATAAATATCTCTGGTTTTAAAAGTATTTTTTGGGCATCGAAACTCGTCATTTCGTCCAGATGGTCGAATGCTGAAGATTTTATTAACAACTTTTAATGGAAAAATCTTGTGTAACATAATAGAGTTCCAATGATAGTCAATCAGTAGATCGCTGCGTTTTTTGGGTACTGGTTTTCTGGGGATGTCGGGCGGTATTGAAAAATTGAATTAGGATGGACATTTGGGATCTAGTAGTCATCCCAGACGTTGATTTTTGTGCCATTGCCAACTTCCCAGATCATTGCAGATTTTATGTGATGAAGTCCTGATTACAAGCTTTTCCATGTTCATGAAGGATCATTGATTTCTTTCTTTTCTTTCACTTAGGGGAGATGATTTGGGATAGTATTTTGATTTAAAGAGAGAGTTCATTGGAGAGTTCGGGTTTTGGAACAATCTACACCCATTGCTTGCAAGAAGTGCAAGGTTGAAATGGTGAAGGTGCTTAAAGCCTAATCCTCCCGCTTTTTTGTCTAAACAAAAAAAAAGTCTCAATTGACCAAATGAATATTACTCCATTGGGAGTCTATAAATTCACCCTCTCCACCCTCAACGGAATTTATAAACTCCTTGCTAATTTCTTCTAGGTGGGTTCCCAATTAAATTTGGGATAAAAATATAAATTTAAACAAGTAAATTATATATGGACTAATGGTCGCATTGATCATTTATGTTTACCTCATATCTCTTTTTTATCACATATCTTTCAAATGGTCATGTTTGATCATCTAACTTCTAAAAGTAATCAACGTAAGTGAGTATGCGACCATTAGGTGAACACAATTTTGAAAGTTAGGTGATAAAAAAGGACCATTTAAAAATAGTTAATTTTTTTGTTTGAATAAAACTTTCCAATTAAACTTAAATGAAAGAACTATTAATTTGAAGCCATTTAACCATTTATAGTGATCTAAAATATTTCGTCACACATCTTAAAAAGTGACTCATTTTATCATTGGGTAAAATATGTAATGAAATGGTCACTTATAGAACAAATGTGTGATTAATGATATCATTAACTTAAAAGAAAAATCTTCTTATATGACACGTATCATTTTACTATATATATGTAGATTGACACATTTAATTAGAATTAAATATATAAAAAGTATACAATTATTGTCTCGACAAACCCAGGTGATAATGGAATATTTTTTAATTAGATCCGGCGATGCTTTTGTCAATTAGCTCCAGTGACAGATTATACCACATGGAATATTTTCCAATTCTTAATATGCGTGGCCCTAGCATGTTGCAGGTGACAAGAAATGAAGATGTCAAAAGCTTCACTTAATTATTAAAGTGTAAAACTGTACACTAACAATGTTTCGAAATTCCAATTTTAAAAAATTAAGAGGAGTAAATCATGTAATGTGACTCAATTGATCGGACACTAGAATTTTACTTTTAATTACTTCAATACAAGTCTGCTTCTTATCAAAATCGAAGTCATATTATATAAAATAACGAATATACTAATATTTAACACTCTAATTGTTTATCAATTTAACTGTGTCTGCCGTCTGAAGATTTAACATCAGATTGCCGGCTACCAATGTCATCAAAATGACCATTTAGGTTTGTTGGCAATTGGCAAATTTGCAGTCCCAACTGAAGCCCAGTTAATTCTAGATGTAATTCTTATAAGATATTGATTTCGTGGTAAAATGACAAATTATGTAATTCTGACGAAATTGGTTCAAACCCATTAATAAATATGTAAGTGTTGGTAAAATGATATACTATTATTACTACAAATAGATTACCCATTTTGTTCAAATAAATTGATTTTGTAGCGTGTTGAAAATATCTATCCTAATAAGCATAATCATATATGGAGTGGATTTAAGGGTTTAAGACATAACAATTGTGTTATGAATACTGTTATTTCCACCATATTTTATCTTTAAATATATCTTAAGGATTGAAGCAGACATATTATTTTCAGGCTTCCAGGTTTTAATATGATTGTGAAATGAAATATGATCAACTAGCAATAAAATGATAAACCCCAAATTAGAAAATGAAACATCCATTAACATAAATGAGTAGCAAACATGGAGTACTAAGGACAATCATATTGAGAAACAAATGCAGAAGCGAAGAACAAACACCAAAGAGAACATTGGTTTTCACAAGTGGACAATCTTTTGAAAAACAAACATATTTAGTACTCATCACCTTCATCATCCTCTCCCTCGGCAGACTCAGCACCAACTTCTTCATAATCCTTCTCAAGAGCAGCCAAGTCTTCCCTAGCCTCGGAGAACTCACCTTCCTCCATACCCTCACCGACATACCAGTGCACAAAAGCACGCTTGGCATACATAAGATCGAACTTGTGATCGATCCTAGAGAACACCTCAGCGACGCTAGTGGAGTTGGAAATCATGCAGACCGCCCTTTGCACCTTAGCCAAATCGCCACCAGGAACAACAGTTGGTGGCTGGTAGTTAATACCGCACTTGAATCCAGTAGGGCACCAATCGACAAACTGAATTGTCCTCTTAGTCTTGATAGTTGCCACAGCAGCATTCACATCCTTGGGCACCACATCACCACGGTACATCAAACAGCAAGCCATGTATTTCCCATGGCGAGGATCACATTTGACCATCATAGATGAGGGCTCAAATGCGGTGTTGGTGATCTCAGCAACAGAGAGTTGCTCATGGTAAGCCTTTTCAGCTGAAATCACAGGTGCATAAGAGGAAAGCATGAAGTGGATTCTTGGGTATGGAACCAAGTTGGTTTGGAACTCATTCACATCAACATTCAATGCACCATCAAATCTCAGGGATGCAGTCAATGATGAAATGACCTACACAAACAGAACAAAATCACAAATTAGTCAATGAACAAATTTATCAAATCTAAAGCATAATAATGGATCTTAAAACATTAATATTTGAAAAAATACAAACCGAGATATATCATTTTAACAATAAATATAAACATTGGAAATACAATTATTTAAGTTATCAATTTATTACGATTAATCGAGATATGATGATCAAACATCAAACCAATGGTTTAAAAGAACAAACCGGATATACATAACTAGGCAAACTTGGCAAAAATACCTCATTTGATCATTACAGAAACAGATGATTACAAAACATATCTGGCAGCAAATTTCGATATATACCTGAGAAACAAGCCTGTTGAGGTTGGTGTAAGTGGGGCGTTCAATGTCGAGGGACTTGCGGCAGATGTCATAGATAGCTTCATTATCAAGCAAGATAGCAACATCAGTGTGTTCAAGGAGTGAGTGAGTTGAGAGCACAGAGTTGTAAGGTTCAACAACAGCAGTTGAGACCTGAGGAGACGGGTAGATAGTGAATCCAAGCTTGGATTTCTTCCCGTAATCAACGGAAAGCCTCTCCAAAAGAAGAGATCCAAGCCCAGATCCAGTTCCACCACCCACAGCATGGAAGACGAGGAACCCTTGAAGACCAGTGCAGTTGTCAGCAAGCTTCCTGATCCTATCCAAACACAGATCAACAATCTCCTTTCCAACTGTTGAACAAAAAACACAAATTCAATATTTATAAGTGAACGAAATATTTAATGTATATTTGATGAAAAACATTTATAAGATACATTAATCAATATTATAGTTTTAATTCAAATCAATCTTATAAGCATGTTACAAAATAAGTTAATTGTGACCATTAAAAATCAAAGTAGACAATCTTTTTGCAATACAAGTAAATGAAACTATTATTAACATAAACTTTTTGTTAGCATGAAAGTTATTAGTATCAATTAAGCCAACAAAATTTGTTAATTATGACAATAAAAAATCAATCAAAGTGGACAAATCTTTAGAAATAGTATTAGTAAATGAGACTAATATTAACAATTTTCATTCGAATCAAGAAACCAATTAACAAGGACAATCAAGAAAGGAATCAAATTAGCAATCTCTTTGCAATAGTATTAGAAATTGGGGCTACTATTAACATGACAATTTGCATTCTAAACAATGTTGAGACTATCAATTAAGACTTCAAAAACTCATAAACTATGATTACTAATAATATATCAAACCAGATAATCCTATTGAAACATATGGAGTTAAAGCAAGAAGACATACTGGTGTAGTGACCACGGGCAAAGTTGTTGGCGGCGTCTTCTTTGCCACTAATGAGTTGCTCGGGGTGGAACAGCTGGCGGTAAGTCCCAGTACGGACCTCATCGATCACAGTTGGCTCGAGATCCACGAACACAGCACGGGGGACGTGTTTCCCAGCTCCGGTCTCGGAGAAAAACGTGTTGAAGGCGTCATCTCCTCCTCCTACAGTTGTGTCTCCCGGCATTTGTCCATCAGGCTACAATATCAGCCCACAATAAATCAATTAATTGAAAAACACAACAAAAAATCAAAAGCATCTAACAAATCGAACAATAAAGTGAGTAAAAATCAAGTTAACAAATAAGAAATTAATTAATTTAAAAAAAACCTAAAATGTAGATCTACTAACAAATCAATCAACAAAATGAGAAGATATTTGGAATCAACCAACTAAAAATTCTTTTAATTCAAAAGAAAAAATAAAATGGTAATGAACATACAAATCAATGAATAAAATGAGACGAACAATTTCATCAACCAGCAAAAAATTCCATTCAATAAAATAAATAAAAAAGGCAAATCTACAAACAGATCCTCAAAAAGAAAAATACAAACAGATCCATTACATTATTATGAGAAAAAAGGTAAAATCTACCAAAAAAGTCACTTAAATTTAATTAAACAAAAAAACAAATCTACTAACATATTCATCAACTAAAATGAAGAAAAAAATGAAACTGGCCAACATAAATGATAATTAATTTGAAGAAAAAAATCATGAAAATAAGCCAACAAAAAAATCAATTAAATAAAACAAAAAAATAAAGATGTACAAAAATAAGCCATAAAGAAAATGTTGAGAAAAATGACCCCAATGCCATGTTCAAGGCAGAGACGACTCTGAAGGAAGGGTGGGAGGGGGGACGGAGATCTGGGGATGGAGGACGAGAGGAAGAGAGGGGGAGGTTTTATAAGAGGGGAATAGGGTATAGGATGAAGGTGGGGTGAGAAATGGGGGTATTTCAATGGGGGGTTTGGTCTTTTCCTATTTGGAGCGGTAAAACGTTTTATTTTTGAAATTTGAATTTCAAGGTGGGTGGATGGGAAGGGTATTTAGCAAGGTTACGGAAAACTTTTTTTCTTTAATTTTGTTCAAAACTTTAATGTATACATGTACAAATGTATTTTAGAAAGAAATTTATGAACAAAAATAATAATAAATATTCTTTATCGTTGAAAATTTGTATATTTTTATGCGTAGTATTAAATATATATGAAAGTACATATGTACTCGAACACATTCATAATTTTTACAAGGTTGACCGGTCAATGTCGGCCAACGTTGGGTCCGCTCTAATTCGATGATGGTCAAGCCTCATCAACTCGACTAACTCCAATGATCAACCGGTCGACATTAATGAAAAGTTTACAGAGTTTAACCATATCGGGTGTTTCTGCAAATGATCTTTCTCGCTATCAGCCTCCCCAAATATTTTGCCTAATTTGTCGCTTGTACTTTATACTATGTGTTTATTTTCAATCTACCCCCGAGGCTCTCAGCTTCTTGTTTTCCTTGTCCCCTATACTTTCTTCATGTCTCAGACGCTCTCTAAACTAATTTTCGTCTCCCAAATGTCCCTCAGACATTCAATTCTCGACTCAAATAACCCCCTCGACTAATGCTTCCAACCTGCTCAATGCGGCTTGGATCGGACCGAACTATTATTTTATTTTTTTTACTAATAGTACATCGGTTCGTTCGACTCTAAATCGCCGGCTCTACGGGAAACCAACCGATTTGAGTCGTTTTATTTTTTCGAACCTAAATTGTCTGCCCCACTAATTTCGTTATTTTTGTCGGGTTTTACGGATTAAAATAACATCACATATTATACATATTCGATTTTCAGGAATACTACGAGATTATAAGAACAATAATTCAATGAGATATATCATTGGAAATCAATGAGCATTGATCTATCATTATGTCTAAAACAATTGTGTATCAATTCATTTACCATTGAGTTAAATGTGATTATCGAAATTAGTGTTCAACTTAGTATTAATATGCCAAGTTCATGATAATTTAAGTGGTTATGGTTTTATTGTCGATTCTACCATTAATCGCTATAATAATAGTGCAATTGGTCAATTATTATTATACAACTTACTATTATCTCGAGCTCTGTAAGGTCACACACATATAGTGATGTCGAAGTTATATTTCATGTATGAAATTAAAGAGAATCGTATAATTGAGAAATGTATTTCTACCATGCGTTCTACATTTTATGTAGAATATCGATGAACAAATAGAATCAATTAAATAGTTATTTTAATCGTTCGAGTAATTTTAGTATTTATCGCATAACTTGAAAGATTTTCACTAAGAGTTGACCATTACTATTTAATTAAGCTTAATTAAATAGATCATCTCATTAGCAACTCATTAGTGCCTAACTGTCAGAAAGCTAATCTAGTTTGTTAATACTTAACGGGTCGTTTATCTAGTTTGTTTTAACCTAACCTCTATATAAGTTAAAGTTTCAGGATTTTTCATGAAAAAAATATAATAAGAAGAATAATATTTTTCACAAAACCTCTAATAGCCGCCCCCTTTTAGCCGATTTCTCCCAAGAATTTTCTTGGGATTTTGGTTTTTTTGTTCAACCTTGTTTACTAGCATAAATCGCTTCTTAGTTCAACCTCTCCCGGTGGATCAACTAGAGATATCATACATTGGATATTACAACAAGGAGTTTAGAGGAAGTCACCCACAACGGAATTTGAAAGTTTGTGGATTTTGGTGTATTTGATTTAGCATCATTGTTACATACGAATTATATGTATTTTTGAATAACGTAGGCACTTTAAGATCCCCGGATCTATGGATTTATATTTATACTCATATATCCAGAGTTTTTCCATCGCGGCATCATGAGCCAAATTAAAGTTTCATAATGTTTATTTACGCTGCTTTTTGTTTTTACTACCCTTTATTTGATTAATTTTGAAGTATATTTAAATTGATAAATATGATGAGAATAAATCACCATGTTCTTGATTATTGATCTACACATGTGTTACAAGTTTATGATGACGTATTATCATATTTTCAATACAATTTTGTTTCATAAATTAAAAGATTTATTTAATTGTTTATTACAAAAATGCTTTTGTAAAACATGTTTGGGGCATGTAGAAAATTTGTAAAATTACAAACTAATTTTTTCTGGAACCCAGATAGCACGTAGAAGATCTTCATTAAATTTCATATTTTTTGAATTTTTCTAAGTGCCACAAAATAATTTTGAGATTTCTGGACTGTTTAATTAATAATTAAATATGAATTTTTTTTAATGAATCCACTGAAGGGGATTTGTTCAAGAAACTTATGAGGTTTAATGTGTCTAATTTCATATAAATTTTGAAAAATTTTTAAAGCCTCCAAACGATGTTACAAACGGTAATTAAATTAAATCAAAACCGAAAGAATATGGAAGCCATACCATAACGTCAATCGACTTCCGACGATCTTTACCGGGCGCTGCCCGTGTCGGATCGGCCGATTTTGATACTCAAAATGATGGCTTCTTGGATCTAATTTAATCTACACGCCGATTTTGAAAATGATTGTAATTACTCGTGATGATAATTAATTAATTTCCTTTTATATTATATCTTTTAATAATTTAAAAAGTGATATAACAATTATGGTAACAATTTCACTACTTAATGTATTTTAGAATATATTTGCATAAATATTTTTCTACAATATGTATATGGTTAATAATTATTAATCGTACGCTGTATGATAATTGAGTTTATATTAATTAATTTTAATATGTGAACATACAGATTAATTAATTTGATAATTACAACATGCATTTTCCAATTCCATTTAAAGGCTTTTAAGTTCATTTATATGATGAATAAAGGTCTATATTTTGTAATGGTGGATTGAATGTGAGGTATGTATATTTACCCATTGCTTATTTTTCCGGTTCATAATCAGAATGTCAGAACACCTTCTGTTATATTTTCTTACATTTATTTATTTATTGTTTTACCCACAAGCTTGCAAGTCGCTCTAAGATGGGTTAGTATAAATATTGTGTAAATGCTGAAGATATCAAGATCATTTCACTTGGAGGCGTACTGTGGACTAATGGATCCGTAAGCAAGATACAAGAATTAGACGAGGCAGTATTTGATAAATACTTGTAATAGGTCTTTAGGGCCATATCGTATATCTTTCGAGGTATTACTTGTTTTATTTTTCATGTCGCATGTATTGTTTCGACATGCGTTAGTATGCACAAAGAATTAAAACAAAGTAATAATAATTCACCAATGTACCAAGAAAGTATCAAGCTAATTTTAAAGTTGTGCAACTCAATTACGTTAATTGGGCACACCGTATTTAAGTGTGTTACAATGTTGCATTTGATATGACAATGGATCATGTTGAAGTTGATTTCCACTAACGCTATACAAATGATCAATCCAAGTAACACTTTGGTTTAATTGGCATGTTTAACCGGTTTTCGGAGATAATGTCGGGTAGCATCTTGTGAGAGATGCTAGTGACACAAGAGTTATGTTTTACATGATTGGTTGACAACCTAATATTATACTGATTCAAAATGTATGCAGTTGTCGGCCATTTGAATTTAAGCATAATAGGTCTGATACTAATATATTTCAGGGAGATTTGAAGCATAGTATTTACTTTATAATTTATTTGTGCGTTTATAGATGATAGTCATCATTCGTTATTTCATTACTTATTCTTATAGAATTACTATGGCTACCACTATCGTTACTTCCTAAGAACTGCTCGTCAAAGATTTCTGAAAGCTAGTTTAATAACTCGAATTACCTAGTAGTCTCGAAACTTGAGAATCATTTGGCAAGAGAGAGAATCTAATACAACAATGTTGTTCCTCATAAAACCTAACGATAGTGCCTAACATCGGGAAAAGGATCCCACAAAAGCACAAGTCTGACGCCGTGGATGTCTAATGTCTCATGTTTCACAATATGGAACCTTCTGCTCCACCAATATGAAAAGGTGGCAAAAGATATGACATATACCCCGGTAACTTGAGGAATTATTTCTCGAAGGAGGCTAGAAACGGTAGACATGACACCGTTCTCTGTGTTTCCTCGTGGGATGCCAGCCTGGGAACGGACAGGCTGCAAGCCCTCATATCATTAAAATGATTGGCTTGGTCGATCGACTCAATGCCTTGGGCACCAAGGTTCCAAAGAACTAACAGGATCTCATCCTCAAGTCTCTTCCGATAAATTTCTCGCTTGTCATGAACTTCGATATGCAATGCTTGTTATTCTAAACCAACGCATACTTCCATCACTTAATGTCATTACCTAACCTCGTAAGACTAAACTTACCTCTTCGCGGTGGGTCCAAAACAAAGCGTAGTTTAAAGGTTAAGAAGAAGTTTACTGCAAGGCTGCGGTTCTAAGAATCCCATGTCACCGGGAAAGGAGTGAGCCAGAAGGACGACAAGCGTCATTATTGCGGAAACCAGGTCACCGGGAAGTCGACCAAGTAGAAGTTCACGATGATATTAAGAATGGTCTCACGACTTCAACCTACGTATGTTATTTAGTCACAACTTCTAATTCTACTTCAGGCCAGACACCGTCAGGGTTCACATATTTGTCGTAATATGCAGAACTCAAGTCAAGTAGAAGACTCGAGTAGGGAATGATCTGCAAGGGAAATGGCGCTGGCTGCTGGCAAAAATTTCTCGTAGAGGATCCATTAGTTTAACTGCCTGTGGGCCTGTTTTGGAACTTATCACCTGGGCTATCATGTAAATTCGTGATTTCCAAGGTGAATATTATTTATTTCTCGCTTTTGGAATAATGATGGTTTTTTCTATTTTCAATAGATCCTCATGAATTTAGATCACCAGAACGGGATAGTGTTTGCACCGCCTCCTTCAAAACGGTCTACATTTTGTATTACGACACGAAGGCCATATAGCATAACTTAAAACGGAATAAGCCTAATGACTTAATCCAAACACATACCTATGGTATCATAGTATCACAGTCACATTAACGAGAACCGAATCAAACCCACTCCGTGGAATACTCAAGGTTTCATTACGAATCATACGATAAAGTTACAGTTTCATTGGGCAATGACCAAAAATGCCTTTCATCGCTTAAATGAGCGGGCAAGTTGATTTTATTGGGGATCATACACCGATGTATTGTGGGGAATCAATACATCCGGGCAAAGAGGAGGTTATATTACTTCCATTACATTTATCATGATTACAAGATACGTTGTGTATCTCATTTACACAAACACGGTCCTTTGAGAAATTCAAGAATTTAAATGAAGTACAAACCAATTGAACAAGACAATAAAGATTCTCCTGGCCCGATAGAGGTGGGAGAATATTTGAGTCACGAGTTCAATACTCATCTTGTAGAAGCCATGTTTCGTCATGTTTTAAGGCAAGAGATTAACAAAAAGATAAACTTCATACTTCAAATATGATAAATGCAACTCATTAGTGTCTTAACGAACTAATATTAACGAGTCAAGCTAATACTTAACGGGTCGCTTATCTAGCTTGTTTTAACCTAACCTCTATATAAGTAGGTTTTGTGGTTTTCAAGGAAAAATAACAATCAAGAAGAATAATAATTTTTCATCAAAAACCCTACATCCGCCCACCCCTTTGCCGATTTCTCCCAAGAATTTTCTTGGGGTTTTGGTTTTTTTTGTTCAACCTAGTTCATTAGCATAAATCGCCTAATTCAACCTCTCCCGCGATCAACTAGATATCATACTTATCATATTACAACAGCGAGTCAAGTGGAAGTCAAATTACGCCTCCACCTTAAGCGTGTGGATTTTGTAATTTACTCTGGCCATCAGGTACTGCCATTACATATTGTAATTACGTGTATTTTTGAATAATGTGAGGCACTTTAAGATCCCTGTATCTATGCATTCAGATTTATAATTATATCCATGTGAGTTTTCCATCATATATTTATGTACCTTACACCTTGCAGCTTGGTAGCTGAATATGATCGTAGAAGTCTTCAAACAACCAAAATAGGTTGTCTCAAGAAAGTGTTCACACCAACTATTTCAAACCTTCCTTGATTTTACTAGAACAAATAAAGGTGGCTAAAGGAGTTTAGGAGGAAGAAAAACAAGAGTTTTTCTTCCCCCGTAATACGAACAAGAGGGGTGGAGCATTTAGTGGGTTTTGCATTTTCATCTTTTTTGAAAAGTTGATTAATGAATTGGTTAATGAAATAATTAAGTTGGTGGTCTTTAAATAGAGTTCCAAACCCTAAACTAGGTCCATAGAAAAAGCAAAAGCCCATCCCCTTTTTCCTACTAAAAATCGACAGTTATGGGGTGAAATTCTATAATTAGAATTTCGCCCCAATATTTCTTTACAATTACAATTTAATCCGGGAAATTATAATCAACATTATAGTTTGACCTCAAGTACGTGTGTGTGACCTCTAAGGCTCGATTGACAAGACTAATGTATTAAATTATGTTAACCGAACATTATATTAATATATAGATTATGAGTGACAATGGTAAAGCATCATAACCCCTAATCGCCACGCGAGTTAATCCTAATATGTCAATTCGTCGAACAATAAAACATATATCTCAATCCTATCTTATTTGAATATAATTAAATGTAAGTAAATCTGTCAGATAATCGAATTGTTCAATTCAGCATATTTGTGAGATCTAATATCTCATATTTCCAACACTCCAAATTGACGATACTTTCACCGATTACATATCGACGACATCTAAGAACCATTCCCCACCGATTTCTAACAATAAGCTATGGTAAGATTTGTGTCAGCTACTCTTGTACCCATTTTTTCTTGGTTGTATGAGTTAATGTGATTCCAGACAATACCGAGATACATCATAATTACCCTTAATTTCCAAGAAAGGAATCTAACTGCTGTATCCAAATGCATTTAATCCCATCTAGTGTACAACTATTTCCGCAACTACCTTGTAGTATACCCGACGCGATGCCGTTATAATCCTCGTGTTACGGAGGACGTTTGACATGGTCAAAGTACATTACTCCCATAAAGTGAAATAATTGCCACGCATGTCTAAGAATCGTCATTTAACATAAGTTCTATGAGAATCTACTTAGAAACAGACATAACATTCTGAGCTCATGGCATCAAGTCCAAGATTGCATCTGAATATCGCTTTCGACATGCATACCCATGTGATTTATTAGAGTTGATAATCATACTCCCTTTTGATCCAAGAAACACGACGACAATCACCACATACTAATCGCTTGGGTGTTCGATTCTAACTATTGAACACCCGACTAGGACGAGCAATCTCATAGTTCTCTAGGCTCGATAGAGGATCTCTGTTCGCATCATGTATCAAGACCTCTCTAGAAAACTTAGATCGCTAATGGAATCCATTTGTTATTATAATAATAACAGTATCATTGTTCAATAATAAATAATACGGTAAACTTGTATTTGAATAAGAAGCTAATATTCTAATTAAGTTTACTAAGCAAAATAAATGAGCTTTCTTTCTCCCCACTAATCATGCATTCATTCCGTTCTTACTTTTGATTGATTGAATCATGTATTCTAATCACTCAAGAGAACAGCCAAAGGATGTTAGTTTAGTCTCAGAATCGGACCTTCAAAGCTTCAGATACATTAGGTCCATCAAGACATGTAAATAAGATGATATGGTTATCATCTTTTAACCATCTTTCTCAAGAATAGTGTTTACATTCATATACCAAAACATTCACGTAGCCGGTATTAATGGCTAAAATTATCAAAAAGCGTATATGACGTTATTACACGTCCAAAGGTTTTTATCATATCTCGTAACACGACTCCGACCATGGCAATTTCTTCTTCCTCAAATTTTTGAGTCATGGACGATATCTCATATACTAGTCAATTCTTTGCATATTTATGTTATCTTTAATACCAAACTATTTTACCGTTGGTGTAACAATTATTAAGATTCAACTTCTATATTACGCTATGGGCAAGAGAATTCGTTGTATTTAGCTATAGTGATTTCATGGAATAAATTCCATAAATACCACAAAGTTCATTTAGTTTGATAATCAAATATCAGGCGATCAACACTGATCTTCTTAGAACTAATCGCGAACAATTTCATTACCACCTCTGTTCTCTTCCCATTACTTGAAATATCTTTCACAACAATTCACGACTTCTCAGAGGAATTGTTTTAGTAGGCATGACATTCTATATGTAGATCCATGGTAGAAGATACTCATTAGACATGTCAAGTTCAAACAGAATTTGTCTAAGTTTATTCACTTTTAAACTCAATAATATTTATCACATATAACTGTTATGTCGAGCTTAATCCATATTGTATATCGAGCAGATACAAATCTCCTTACTAAAGTAAACGGTTACGACTATACCATCGGCAACTCAAATATGGTAAGGTCATTTTCCTTAGTAACTTGTATATCACATATATACAATGATTTGTGTTGTTAAGCTCCCACTAACCTTTTGAACTCTTAGTTCATCTTCTTCTAAGGAAGACTTTTACTCCGTCTATACTTAAATATCTCAAGTTCACAACTTGAATATTAGTAGTATGCTAGTTTTTATTTAATCTTGTTTTTAAGACGTGAGTGCACCACATAAATGTCAAGTATCTATCCTTGAGGATCATTACTTAGGAACATTTCTTGCTCACGATAGAATGCAAATGTCAAGTATCCATTCACATGGAATCATTACTTAGGAACATCCATTCTCTAATATCTTATTACTAGAAGGAAAATTTATGAAATAGGTATGAACAAAGTATGTACTTGTTCATGATCCTTGTATTTCATATCAAATGATTTCATAAAATCATGTATAGGAGTTCGAGTCATTCATACTAGTTATGAATAATCAGAGAAAGCGTAAAGCCATGGAATCTCTTAAATGTGTAAATAGAAAGTCAGTTTATGTACTTGAAACGGGTTCATTATATTCTCTTATACATGTCGCCACATCATATACAAGAGTCATCTTGTGAATCTCTCATTCCCTTAGATGATTTATACTCATCAATTCAATACCTTATAACGATGGATGGCTCCATGTGACTGCACTCCGATTTGTAAATCCATTATTTTAAGTTGACATGTATTTGTCAAGACAATGCATTCATCAACTAAGATTTGTAACCCTCATACTAATTCTAGCGAGAGTTGACTCAATCCATCTTCTTAAGATGTGGATATCCAAGTCTGGTTTAAGGTCACAATATTATGAGTATCCTTAAGTATTGTTCGGCCATTCAGTTCTCAAGCGTATAAGTTGAATTACATTCCTTTTAATCAAGACATGCTCGTAGAAAAGGAACACATGAATGTATAGCCTAACAGCTTTGCTATTCATGTCAAGGTATCTGGTTAATGCTCAAGAATCAAATCATTCTTTGATTTAAAGATTCTGTGCTGCGGATCACACCGAAAATGATTTCATAACTGACCACTTATTTCACCTTTCACATCTACTACTTATTTGTCGCATATCAAAAATATGTAAGTCAAATCGATAGTTGCATCGGTCAGGTTTAAATTTTTAAACTATTTAAGCTTCGCATAATATTTTACTTACAGTAGTAGACTCAAAGAGTCATTTATTTTCTATTTCAAGTATACTTATAGTCTTTTTACTTATGTACTGAAGGAGGAAACTAGTCACTCATCTCAAGTATTAGTTCCTTGTACTTAATATCACAACTTGTTGTGGTATTATACAAAGGAAAAACATCGCCGCTTATATGTTGCAAGAACCATAAGCTCAATATTTCGCCAGAAATGAAAAACTACCACAAATTCAAAGACTCAGATGATAGCCATGGTGATAATATATGCTATATTATTATTATACGGCATCATATACTTCTAGCTAAGATCATAGACTGCTAAGTGTTTCATAGGGATTTATGGTTGCGAGATAACATATGAAATATATTAATCACTTTTTGATTGACCAAAATCTCAATCATTAACGTATTTATTGAATATAAGTTCACAAGTTTGTCCTTAAGGAAAGTCGTAAGTATAAAAGCGTATTATTTGAATGTCTTTGTCAAGATGTCATACATACTCGAGGCATATAGGACAATGAGGTTTCTCAACTCAAGTTGTAAGAAATTAACAACTATCTCCTTAACTTGGATTACATTTACATTAATGCTCATATGGGAAATATTTAGACAATATAGGTAAAAGTAGAGTCAGAAACGAATCCTAACTTTAGAAAGGGTTTGAATATACGTTTGAAAGTGTCGACTTTTAGGTTCGAACATCAAAGTGTCGAATCTTAAAAATTTAACGCCTGAAGGCGCTTGAACACAACGAATCGAATCGAACCGCTTGAGTAAACGCTTAACACCTTTTACGAAAGTGACTTGGACGAATGGACGGTAGTAGATGAAATAGAAGAAAATGATAGATGATGATAAATTTGTTTTAACGAGGTTTTCAAACATAGGTTTATATCATATCTAAGTGATAAATGGATCAAATGTGGCTGGATCGAACTATCAAGCGCACGGTTCGGTCCGGTCCTGTAACGACTGCCTGTGGGCCCCCGAGGTTGGGACCGCTACAACTCAGATAATCGTGAGTCACCAACGATGGATAACAATAAAAAATGACTTGTTTTACATCATAAATAAATCAATACAACTCGTCCATCGGGGCGAATTCAACTACTAGTACAACAACATTGAAAATCGTATTATAAATACACATCAAACACTTTGTTATACATCTCGAGTCAATAATAATTATATACCGTAAACTTCAAGAAGAGGCAAGGACTGCTGAGGTCTTCTGCCACTATCGCCATCTTCGCGGTACGCAGCCTACCGCCAACGTGACATCGGTCATTCCGCAACAACCTAGGCAATTTAAACGCCTTCATAAAAAAATAGGAATGCCTAAAAAGCCGAGTGAAACAACAGTACGTAATTTAACCTACCCGTCCGCATTTCCAATAATAATAGTTTCGACATTCCTCACCTACTTGTAGACTATATACCCAAGAGTATTATTTCATAGGTTACTCAATACAAAATAAATCTTTCCTTAATGGCTTTCTAACTAACACCGATAACCCACTCCACGTCAACAACTTACTCACAGTACACCTTAATCACAAGAGGTATTTCCCTATCTATTATCTTTCGGAAGTATAGCAAATTCCCAATATAATATACACCTCAAACACACAATAACTTAAAAATATCTTAACCTCACAACTCATGCATACACAACTCAATCACTTATCTTTAGTTCACTTGAAAGTACTACTCCCAATTTACAATCATATTCTCCTATGACAACCGATGTTCCCTCATGCTACCTTCCAAATATATGCATTTCTTAATATGACCGAGTAATATATCTTAAATCGTATAACCTAAGTAATGTATTTATCTTCCCAAATTCTCCATTTAGTATAAGGAACTTATTTACCTCAATGGTATCAGCGTCGTGGTTAGATCAGAACTTATATTCTAGCACATTTGAATCTAGTTTTCCACCATATATATAAAATATCATCAACATCATGATTAGTAAATAAATCAGCTTATAATTTCAAGCCCTAATGTTCTATTCCAAGGGTATCTCATCCATTAGCCACTTAAGATATATAACATATCTAACAAGTATAATGCCGGGAAGGCCACAACCGAAAGTAACACCGTGATCCCTAATAAAAATAGTCACGAAGGCCGACGCTAAAAATGAAGTATAACTATCAAAGCACTCTGCTGCTAGCACAACAACAAGATTGGTGGAATAGTCATCAGAAGTCAAATATGAATAAAATACATGTATATTGTGGATTATCGGATAAAGTCATACAACATAATTCCACATGAAGTTTCGCATATAACACATGAATATATAATAGAGGCCCTGAAGGGCACACAATCACCCAAATGAAATCACAGAGACTCAACAACGACTAAAACCTACTATCAAACCTCCTATCTCATATCCTTACCCAAGATACCATCCTCTAACGAGATATACTAACTGCCTTCATCAAGCAGGAATGGACAAATCAACAATCACCGCACTTATACCGGGCAAGATAAGGGCCAAACCGCACTTATACACAAAGTATAAAGTGCACACCGCACTTATACACAAAGTATAAGGCACACCGCATTTATACACAAAGTATATACACCGCACGCTATACCGTAGTATAAAGCCACCTCGACAATGCACACAAAGAAATGATCAAAGAAAATCATACCGCACGCTTATACCGTAGATAGGGCCACTCGACAATGCACACAAAGAAAGCGATCAAAGAGAATCATACCGCACGCCATACCGTAGTATAGGCCAAACTGGGCACGCTATACCGTAAAGATAGGCCACCTCGACAATGCACACAAGAAATGGACAAAGAAGAATCATACCGCACGCTATACCGTGAGTATGTACACCTCGACAATGCACACAAGAAAGGACAAAGAGAATCGATACCGCATCTATACCTAGGCATAGTACAATAGCTACATATCCCGCAAGGAAGAGCTACCTAATCCCTAGTAGTCCCAACTATAGGTCATGGTCCTAATACTCAAGTCACCTCAAAACCATACATAACTCCATCAACACCTCTCAATAACCAACTACTTTACTTCCAACAAATAGCAAAGCATAGCCTAATATCACACAATCAGAATCAATCACAACCGCCAAGAAGGCCACATAAATACCAATACAAGGCCGGCAAAGCCACATAAATACTAAGGCAGCTTCTACAAGGCCACATAAATACCACCAAAGGCCGACAAGAAACATAATACTACAGCGCTGGCCAAGGCCACATTAACACAAGTGTCAAGGCCACATAATACGTGAAATATAAGTTGGGAGTTCAAAGCTATCACTTCACCAAACCAAATTTCTTCAATGTCAGCAGTATCAGAAGTCATATAATCATATTAGCTCACACATAATCGTACAACCATTACATGTATAACACTTCCGTAATCATATCACAAGGACATATTACCCATTCACACATAACAATTATATTACAAGGACCTCGTATACCCTTTACACATAATTATATTATAAGGATAGTACACCATTTTAAAAGAAGCACATAAGGGGTAATACACTCAGATAAGTACTCACTCGCTAGCTACCGCAAAACCTTCGCGAAAGACAATCAAGGTAATCGCCTCTTTCCACGATCAACGCCAACAAAATACCCGTAGTACGATCAAAACTCTATTACTATACCGCTCTAGAGGATACAACCACTTAGGGGACTATTTCTAAATGGTCTAACTTGGACGGATAAACTATCGAATTATAATCCCATCTGACACAACTCCAATCGATCCTGCTAAATCATCTTATCACTTTCTCACTAAATCAACTTATAAGTCATTCTATTAATCATCAAGTCCATAATTAACAATCTATGTTCAAATATCAATTATAACTCAACTTGAAATTTCAATTTTTCAACCTAATCCGCTTTTAATGACTTTTAAATACCCTGACATCACAATACTTATAATAAGGTCTAATTAAACTCCCTACACATTTAAAGTCTTATGAAAATATCACCTCAAAAAAGTCAACCAAACCTAGAAAAGTCAACTCTCGACCTTAACGCCCTCAAAACGAGCTCTAAATCACGCATTCATCACATATATACGCCATGTAACTCCATAACCAACTAAGATTTATCATAAATTCACTATAAAAGTCAACCAAAGTCAACTACCTCAAACCTAAGAAATATCTCTCGAAGACTTGAAATTTCTTACCTTAACCGAAGAGAATGATTGGAGAATGATATTCTACAAACGATCTGAAGCCTGAGCGACACCCAAATATAGAAATGGAAGAAAATGTCTCATGTGGGGAGATGGAATATTCGCCACCAAGGGAAAGAGGAAGAAGCATGATGTTTTGTGATGACGTGGAGGATATAAAGGAATAGATATTTTAAAACTCTCTAGTCCCGCTCGGTTTCCTAAGCATTCGCTTATCGTACTCTAAATCTCCTTCACCAACCCGATTAAAGATAAAATTCTTCCATGGCAAACACTAATAAATTATAAATGAAATTCGCTCAAAAGTTTTACTTAAATAATATTATCAATGAAAAAAAAAAATTATACTATTCCCTGGTCATCACGACCAAATTTTTTTTTTTTTTTTCGTAACGGGTTATTACAATCTACCCACCTTATAAAATTTCGTCCTCGAAATTTACTCAGAACCCAATCTGTCAGATAAACTCAACGCACCTTTCGACACGCCCTTATCAACTAACATCAGGACACCTTGTCACCTACTCAAATTCCCCAATATAGTATCTGTCTTCGTAGCTCCCATAATATCTTATGTCAAAAACTTAAGGCAGTGACTCTCTTACATCATAACACACATTCAATCACAATTTTTTTCCTATTCGCTTATCATCTTATTGCTCTGCTTGTTATTATCATTATCAATCTTAGTATTATAAACATCCTCAATTGCCTCCAAAATACCACTCAAAAATTAAAATTCATATCGCCAATACCGATACTGTCCACTCATAATTTGTGTCACCATACTACTCCATATCACATAATCAAACGAGTAAACAGTAAAATTTCACCACACCACGTTCATACTACAACTACTATAAAATAACTTACAAAAATAAACCACAATAACATCATATATAACACTGGCCCTTTCCCCGTGCTCACCCTTCGAACACCCCACATCTTCTCAATATCCTCAAATCAAACAATTCACAAATCACATATATAATACCAACCATACACACAACAGTCTCAATGTAGCATCCATAATACACACGATACAACAATTTCATATAGGAACTATTCTCGCAAAAATATATTCACAGATACGTCCATAACACAAGTATACTCAAATTGCACACACCCAAACATATACATATTCAAACAGGAATACCACAAAATAAATAGCCTGTATCACTCAAACACAACCAATCGCTCAAGTCAACACATTTCAAAATTTTACTATTGCCACGTATAAGTTTATTACGCAGAACACACTACAATCAATTACCATACTTCACTCAACATAGATAAGGTAACAAACTGAGTGATAAATCCCCAATTACTTCCAAGTATCCAAGAGAAACTCTTAATTATTTTAAAGATCAACATCTTACACCACTATCAAGTGCTAATCCCATGACTACATGTCACCAAAATCCTCCTCAACTAACCTCTTAATACCCTTAAGTTCACACAATTTCACTAACTTATCAACAACTTCAAATTCAACACTGAATTCCTTTCAATACTCCCTAGATAATCTCGTCTCTTCCTAAATCCTCAAACATATTCATCTGTATTCCATCTCCAAAAGTGTTTCAACCTAGAGTTTACATCCTCAAGAATGATCATTACTATCACAAAAGATGCACTCTACCAAACACCGAACTCTTACTTAAAACATTACACGTATAACTTAACTCTTTCTTATTCACCATTTGTATTCACTAACTTATTTATCATTTCCGAATAAACCCACATTTCACACTTCCTTATAATCACGTATTAGTTAACCAAGAACCTTTTATTTATAACCTATTTATATTCCTTACAACTCAATTCTCGAGTATACTGTGATAATAATTATCACCCTTATCCTTTACTCACTTCCGCCATAAAATCTCATTAGTAATCAGACAATTACATCAACTATTAAGACATTTCAAAATAGATCACCCAAATATCTCATAATATTTCCGATACCTAGCATCATATTTTCCTAACCCATTACATGTGTATCGTCTTTCCCAATATAATCCTCATAAACATCTACTCATCGCATCGACCCTCCATATATGCCCAAATACCCATCTAGCAATACAACTGAACGAAGTAATACTGAT